>JAHRHJ020000276.1:0-86987 GCA_019776745.2 Taxus chinensis | reverse complement strand
TTGGCTGAGATTATGCCCCAATCTTGATCAGAACTAGTCTGTTTCAGTAAGAAAGAAGCTCCTAGAATCAGAGGCCTATCAGGAGAATCAGCCTCCAAAGATTGGATTCCGACACACCAAAGGGAAAGCATCAGTCTAGGTCTGGGACACAGTGACACACCCCTCTTGCTCAATAAGGCTCAGGGACTTGGAGGAATCTACTCCTTCTCAATCTACCCAAGTATACAAGAAGAAACTCAAAGAGGTAAAGAAGGAGCCTGCAGAGGATGAACCCTCCAAGAAAACAGGCAGAGTTGCCTATGGGGCCAAAGAACATCATCGTTCTCAGTGAAAGTGAAGACAGTGAGGTGCCAATTCCTACAAGTGTTCCTGAAAATCCAGCAGATAAAGATAAAGAAGTCCAGAGCACCGAACTTCCAGGTACCTACTGATTCTTCTGCCGCCATTACCTCCAGTGTTCTGCCTGCATCTAGCTTGAGTCAGCAGCTGCACAGACCTTGAGTATCATGAGCTCCCTATCTCTTGGTCCCCTTGCCTCTCCTGTAGATTCTTCTTCCTCTTTTCTTGGGTGCAATCCTCTGGTGATAAAAGGAAGAAAAATCCTCCTTTCAAGCTGGGACCAAATTTTGATGCTGTAGCAGCCTTGTTGGGCACCATCCTTCTCGTGCCAAGAAATCCAGAACTTACTTCCAGGATTGTGTCGGATTGCTCGAGGTTAGCAATTCCTGGAGATTGCTTAAGCCCACAGTAGACAAATCGGAATCAGAGTTTGCTGACATCCGACTTGGAACTCTCAAGGATCACTATGGGAGAGTCTACTCCTGAAGGTGAGATTCATAACCTCCAGGAGACAGTCACCAGAGTCATTGGAAGGGTTGAGAAAGGGCAGCAGACTATTGAACAACTGGAAGAACAAGCCCGAGTGCTCACAAGTTTTATCAAGTCACTTTTGTCTAAGGACAAAGTTTTAGACCCTACCCCCTTGACTGCTCTACCGCCTCCTGTAATTCTAAGCCAAGATGAAGTGCAAAGTATTAAAGATATGCACAAGTATTCTGTCTATGGCAGAGCTATCGAAGCCATGGTGGATGACATGCTCATTGCAGGATTGAATTTCATTGGAGAAGCCTTCAAACTCAATGAGAAGGTAAATAATTTGCAATAGAAGCTCTCCTCCACTATTGGGAATATAGATAAAGAACTAAAACTCTGGAGCAGTTGCATAGTAGACCTTCACCTTATGGGACAGGTTGATGAAAATATTTTGATGGCAAGCAAGGTCTTCGATGATGCAAAAGATAACTTGTCAAAGTCATCGGTAACAGTGTGGAATGGAAAATTAAGGTTTGGAGGAGGCTTTGGGAGAGTTAAGAAATAGCTGGTAGAAGGGTGAGGCCTTCTAGACTGTAGTTGTATCTGCCTTCAAGGATATACATTGCCATCTCCATGATGAGACTTCTGGTGTGCCTCTCTCTTTACAAGAAATTAAAGCTCAATTCAGAGCTTTTGTCAAAGAGAATTTGTTCAGGGAGGAGTCTATTTCTAAAGAAAAGGTAAAGGAGATCTGCTCTCTCCAGTCTACTATTGAGGAGGTGAATAAAGATTATCATACTCATGTCGAATTCGACAAAGAAATGGAGAAGTGCCTCAGATTTTGGACTCATTCCACTGCCAACACATAAGTCCCACGAGGCAGAGACATAGCAGAGGCATTGTAAATATTCAGATAGCGGATCTTAAAGTCAGTGGGCCCCTCTCATTCGTGATCGCCTGTCTTCTTCTCCTAATTCTTCTCTTTTCTTCCTTTCTTCTCGGATTTAATGTAATTAGTTGGGGTATTACAATTAGCAACCCTCTAACTAAACATTAGTTAAAAGAATTTGTTACCAAGGATAACTAATTTGTAAACTATATAATGGCTTCTCCTCACCATTTTTAGAGGGGGACTTGGCTTATCTTTGAAAGTGTAAAGAAATAATAAAGAAATCAATACAGAAGGATTTTCATTCTTTGTCTATCTGGTTCTTTTTATTCGCAAGCTATTCGTTAAATCTTGTTAGATCATTTGTCTGCATTATGCTGAGAAGCTTTGTATTCTTATAGATGTTATCCATAGAACTTTGTGTCTCTTCATGTTTCATCTTATTAATGTGGGTACAAATGATCTTATTTCAATTCACTATATTCTTGCACACATAAGGAATTATTCTGTCATCTATAATTCTGGGTGGTGCCTTTCTACTTATTTTCACATTTTCATTCCTCTGTCCTTTTGTAATTGGTGATCTATTTAGGAAACACTTTTATGATATCCAAGTTCCATAGTGAAACCACACTTTGTACATGTGTAAATAGGTTCTTTTTTGAATAAGGGAACCTCTCCCACTAAAGGGGAGGGACATCTTGTCCCCTGACTGTTGCTCTTCTTAAAGTTCCTTTTCGAAGACCAACATGTCTACAAACCCATATAATATTTTATCCAAAAAAGGAGATACATAAAGATGACTCATAGTTTGTGCATATGAATGTGGAAAGATATCTTTCATAAAGAACTATCTATCAAAGCCATGGTGGCTGGTCTAGGATGCAAGTTTAAATCTGAGGATCGGATCCCTCTAGACAAAATAAAATTAGGTTTTTGGATGTTAGTTTTTTATCCACTGGACAGAGATCTATGTACCTTTGAAAGGTGCATTCTTTTATCCATTGGATATAAGCATGTACACTTCTGGATGCATTATTTTACCCTCTGGGTATTTAAAGAATTAAAAAGATTTTGGATGCAGTATTTTATCCACTTTTTTTTATGATTTAGATCTGTACCCTCTGGATGCATTCTTTTATCACCCATTGGATATAAGCGTGTACCTTCCAGATGCATTCTTTTACCCTCTAGGTATTTTAGTTTTGGATGCAGTCTTTTATCCACTGGACACAGATCTGTACCCTTTGGATGCATCTTTTATCCACTAGATATGGTGTACCTTTTGGATGCATCTTTTACCCTGGGTGTTTCAGTTTTGGATGCAGTCTTTTATCCACTGGACGCAGATCTGTACCTTATGTGCATTCTTTTATCCATTGGATATAAACATGTACCTTCCGGATGCATTATTTTACCCTTTGGGTATTTTGGTTTTAGATGCAGTATTTTATCCACTGGACGTAGATATGTACCCTCTGGGTGCATTCTTTTATCCATTGAATATAAGTGTGTACCATCTGGACGCAATGATTTACCCTCTGGACATTTTAGGTTTTGGGTGTAGGCTTTTATCCTTTAGTCACAAGCATGTATTGTGTGGATGCACTCCTTTACCCTTTGGACATTTGGGTGTCACATGTACCTTTTAAAAAGATCAGCATTAAAATATTATTTTAATAGCAAAACCTTGTACAGCTCATAACTTTTGATCAGTAGCTCAGATTAAGGTGATCTTTTTTCTTGAAATTGTGTATTTTTTCAAGATCCACGCATTGGTGACATTTTTATACACATATTTCAAATGTAAAAAGTACTGTTACTCATTGTAATATTTACATGCACTCAATTATAAAGTGCCAAATTCGAAAGGGTGTTGTGATCACTTGTGGATGCATTTTCGGTTGAGCCTGATGTCCTAAAATTTTGAGTATTGCATTCTTATATCTATGGGTGTATACATTTATATCTCTCTTGTTTGTTGAGATATTTTGGATCTGTATTTTCGACACTTTTTTTGGCATGTTGAAAGTCTCTCTTGTGGGGGAGCTATTGTGGTGGAGCCCAGTGTTAGTTTGTCAGTGTTCGAGTAGTTGATTTTGACAACTCATACAGATCTGTGGTGTCACTCTACCCATTCTACAGTATGGGAGGGTGTGGTGTTGATACTGATTCTTTGGGTTTTGAGCCCTTGCCTTGATACCTTGGCTTTTTCTTGGATCGCGGCTCTCCTATCTTCATATTGACTTATTTGGATGTCATCTCCTATTTACTTGGATCTTGTTACCTTAGATTTTCTTGGATCATGGCACACCTATTTGTAGCAGTTGATCAAATTATGTTTGGTGTTTGTTTTTCACTTTTTGACGTCACTCCATTGATAGTCTCCTTACATGGAGCTATTCTGATGAAGCCCAGTGTTAGTTGTTTTTGAGTTATATGATCGAGCAGTGGATTTAGACCATAGTGTGCACCACACTTCTTCAACATTGTACAAGTTTTTCGAGTCGAGCTTATGAGGATATCTTGCAACAGGATTTTTCTCTCTACTTTGTTATTACTGGTTTTGGGTACCTTGCAGTGTCTATTTTTCCCAGTTGTTATACGTGGGTACCTCATCAGGCCTTGTTGCCAGAACCCACCTTCTTTTCCACCCACCTAAGCTATGCTTACGGGAGGGTACAGTTAGTGTAGGTTATTATTTATCCTTTTATTTATTTATTAGGATAATTCTTACACTTGTGTTAGCCCTACACTTGTTGGGTTAGCTTGCTTAGGTGTACTAGTTGTGTGGAGTTAGCTTACTAGTTGTGTTGAGTTAGCTTTTCAGTTATGTGAAGTTAGCTTAGCTTAACTACCAAGATCAGTTAGTGGGAGTTCTTCACCACTGATTTAGGTAGTAGTTTCACTTCCCTCCTCCTATATGTACATCTTTCTTATTGAATAATTCAAGTCATTCTATTGTAATATATTGAGCATTATGGATTATGATGGATTTCCATATATGGTATTTTAGCTCTTCTGCTTTGTAAATCTAATGTGGTGTGCTATTATCATCTAAGATCGTGGCTTGGAACAATATTCTTTTCATTCCTTTCAAATATCCATATTAATTCTCTTACATATAGTCTATTATATCCCTATTTTTCTCATATATTTCCCAACTTTTTTTTCCCATGTTTTTTACATATTCAGCTTTCTTCAATCTCTCCTCCAAAAAACATCCAAGACTTCAAAACAATACAAAGTAGGAAAAATAAATGAGTATGAATTAAATTTAAGAATCCTACAACAAAGGCACTTGCATAAATATTTGATTCCTCCTAAATATCATATTCTTAATAAAATTACATAATTTTTTTTTATGAAGTGAATTGAATTGATATGTAAGGTTGGACACTAACTAATGCTAGCATATATAGAACTAATAAATTAATCTACTCTTAATAAAAACCATAGTAAAATAAAATAAACCTTAATGCCCCCTAAATGTTAGCACCTTAGGCAATTGCCTAGTTTGCATGAGCCTTAATCCACCTTTGATTGTATGACCAAGATATTACAATTTTTGTTCATTGTTCAAAGAAAGAGAACAAAACTTTTAAATAATAGTCAAATAGACATCAAATTCAACATCTCAAAACAACACTTTTAAAAAATGAAAATATATTTAAAACACGTCATTTTTCCATTAGATGTATAGACCAAAGATTAACACAAATGATATAATATTATCCAATCTATAGACCAAATGATAATTCAATTAGCATAAACTTAATAATATAATTATCAAATTAGACATGAATATATAATTCCCACAAGGAAAACCAATTATCTCTAATAAGAGAAAACTAATATCAACCTAGACTTATGATGAGCTTTAATACCTGCCCATTTAAAATATTTTAAGCATAATTTAAATTTAAATTTATTGTTATGGGAATGGATGAGAGATATGATATTTATAAATCCAAAGGAATTTTTATAATGGGGTCAAGCCCTCCTCTCTTTGACATAGAAAAGATATGGGTGGCTAGGATATCAATGTACATCATCACATAATCATATTTTAATTCAAATGGACAAATATTTTGCATGTCCAAGAAGTCTACAGGGATGATGTCTTCTCAGTGCATCGCTAACTAGACTGTCAGACTACCGTGGGAATGGTGTTGCAAAGGTTACAATGCATGTAACGTAGGTGCTTAGAAAATAAAAATCAATATTGGTAAACATTATGCCCGAGTGAAATGCCTCCTAATTGTAAATGTTTTTCTCGTCTTCTACATACAACAAACAAAACAGTGGTAGGTAGTAGTTTCCTCTTAGAGACTTGATCCCGCTTTAGATACAAGTGAATAAAATATCTCTTACTGGAGAAAGCATGTTTGTGAATAAAATCAATCACAAAGTGGATAGTGAGGATGTAGATTTGCAAGGAAAAGAATGCATGGTTTTTGCAGGGACAAATGTTGTGAATGGTAACTGCATCTACCTTGTAAAAGAGACTGACATGCATATTGAGATAGGAAATGTTTTTTCTCAGATCCATGAGGCATCTCAACATGACGAGGATACACCATTGAATAAAAGTTGAATGAGTTTGGAGAGGAACTCACTGCATTATTGGAGTTGTTTGTGCACTACTTATGTTTATTAATGTCAAGTATTTCCTTTCATGGGAAATTGTGGATGGATGGCCACATAATTTTAAGTTTTCTTTTGAAAAATGTATATATTAATTTGAGGTTGTAGTGGAATTGGATTTTATTGCCATACTGGAAGGCTTTCCTATAGCTATTACTACATGTTTGGCACTTGGTACAAGAAAAATAGCATAGAAAAATGCAATTATACACAAGTTGCCTAGCGTGGAGACTTTAGGTTGCAACTACGGATTTTTGGTGTTCCAAATGTACACACGTTTGAGACAGTTGGGAATTTATCCTGTAATGTAGAGCTCATGGTGGATGACACTCTTGCTCACAGGTACGCAGTTGCTGGACAATTGAACCCTCATATTGGTCATATATTATATATGTTGTTCTTGCCCCACAGTGCAAGGGTATATGTGTTATTACTTCACTTTAATTCTTATTGATTTTAAGTATACTTGTAGAGACCTATAATTTAGCTTGAGCAATTTAAATACTTCAATTGCGCTAATTTATATCCTTTCCCACAAATTGACGACATATCATCAATAAATGCTCATTTTCTCTTCTATCATTGTTAATTAGTTACATTATGTTAATTAATTAACTCTTCTAATGAGAAAATATGACAATTAACGAACTACCGTTAATTAATCACCCTTTCTATATATACTAATTAATTATTATTAATTAATTAGCTTCCTTTTCCATTAAATCAATAAATCATCATTTATTTGATTGAATTCCTCTCATAGTCTAAATCATGCTAATTATTCATCTAAATAGCTTTTATAAGCTTGCTCACCTATTAATTAATCACTTTGGTTAATTAATAAATCCTCTCAAACCCCATGAGTTACTAAAGGACAAAATAAACTCTCCTAAGGTTGACTCAACCCCCTTTCAACCATCCTTATCCACAACCAGCTCAACCTAGCTATTATCCAACATGTAAATGGATGTAGAGATTCTTTTATCCATTGGGCTATATAAGGAGCCCTCCTCCTACATTCTATTTACACCTAAACACCTAAATGAGCATAGAGCCTATACTATAGCCATTTTTATCATCTTAGAGAATTCTTCCATTATAGGAGCTAGTTATCTTCATTTCTTGCATTCATCCATCCAAGTTTTGAAGTCATAGGAAGATATGTCTAATGGTCTTGTAGTCATGGATTGACAAGACTTAATTCGTGAAAACCTTTGGATTCAAGAAAACAATCAACCCTTTTGATTAATAAGGATTTAAATAGGTTCATTTCATTATCATTTTGTTAGAGATAGAGGTTAATTTGTTTAGCATGTTATTTTGAATCTTCATTTCATGTTCTAATGCAAATATGTTAATAGATTAGTTTTTCTTAAGCTCTAAGCATGATGGTATATTGATCTAGTTATCATTGTATTGAAGCTATTAGGTATTATCTTTGATTTACTTTACATTGTTAATTAATTCATATACATATTTGGCACACCCAGTGGGAGTTAATCCATTGTCCTTTACACTTAATTTCATGTTTTTGTAGTTATGTAATTATGTTTCAATTTTGGTTACTAACCCTCTTTTGCACATGTTGATCTAATTTGTTTTGTTGAGTTTGCATGTGTTGAGTCTTCCTTGTAGGTATAAAGGAGGCGAAGTGGTGTCAAAATTGGATCTTGATGGGAAAATTTCAAGATTTCTCCATGTTTTCATAATTAAAGCTTTATTTTTCAACATTCTACATGCTTGTTTTGTCAATTTCTTAAAAATCTTAAATTTTTGAGTATGTAGGTTAGTGTTTGATAGTGTTGAGTCTTCTATTTACATACTAATGTGTTGGGATGCTATCAAAATTGAATCTTGGTAAGAAAATTCCAAGATTTCACCATGTTTTCATTTTTGGAGCTTACTTTTCATCATTCTACATGCTAGTTTTGTCAATTTCTTAAAAATGTTAAGTTTCTACATGCTTTTTTATCATGAATGTTAATGTTTGATAGCATTTTGAGTATTCTATTCATATATTAATGTGATGGGTTGTTGTCAAAATTGAAACTTGGTTGGAAGAATTTGACCTTTTTGTAGATTAAGGGACGTTTTTCTCACATTTCTTGAGTACATGTGAAGTGCATACATGTGAGCATAAGAACATATGTGTAACCCATCTTCCGAAGGCCATAACATTTTCTCCCGAACTCAAAATGAATCCATTTTTTTGCGTTGGAAAGTTATTGAAGTGAAATATGCAATGAAAACATAAATTTTGGATTTATAATTATAGGGTTTCCCTTTATTGTAAAACTGGTCATTTTCTAACATGTCTAATGTTTTGATGAATGAGGAGATGGTAAGCAAGGGGAAGAGTGGACAAAGGAAGAAAGGAAAAAGGGAAAAATGAACAGAGGGAGAAGGGAAGAGAAAGAAAAGAAGAAGCATGTGGGGAAATGCAACCAAGGGAATGTGCCAAGAGAATATTTAGCATTTAGCATGCATAGCATTGTAATGAAGAGTTCGGAGCCAGAAGACATATTCAAGTTGTCTAAATAACTAGGAGATTTATTTGGATAACAGTAACTATGACATGTCTTACATGTCATAGTGTGTCATAGGAGTTACCTTCTATTATGGAGTATAACCCCCCAATTCCTATTCTAGGAATATTAAGCACATATGACTTACCACAACAATCCTATTTGTAATAAACTGCTTGAGCTATTGTAGTGTTCCTGATGTTACACCATTCAGTTTTTGTGAGTTAATTTTATATTGCAGTACTTGTTGGATTATTCTTGGAATTCATCTGTTTGTAAATGAAGTATAAAATCATTATTTATCAGAGGATGTTGGTTGGAAACTGTGTAAGATGAATGGATAAGAGTAGGAAAGATGGAATGACACAACCTCCTTTTCTTCCTGAATACATTGATATAAAACATTGCATGCATTTATTAGTAACTCTCAATATTTTGCAAAAGCTCTCACATCAATTTGTTTACAAACAGTAGATTAAAAAATACAAAAATAATATGTTGAGCAATGGTTTTAGGGCTATGAAATCATTTTTGGTGGAATCACCTTCATAAACCATCCCTCTCATTACATTAGGAGTCACCACTAGTCTACATCTCCTCTTTTCAGGGTGGGGGACAACCCACTCCATCAAGACTTTCCCACCATCAGGTATACGCCGCCACACATTAGGCATCAGTCCACATCACACACTATCACCACTAAATCCACCTGTCTGAGGAGAGGGCCCATGGCAATAATTTTGTTGGTGTTATATTGAGTGAATCCCATCTCTCATAGTGATGAGGATATCTCCTCCAAAAATTATGGTTGCAGAGGATATATCTTGAATTCATCTAAATCGGTGTTACACATTTCATAAATTAATAAAATATCTCTTTCCATAGGCAATTCAGAGACTGTAACACATGGTATGCCACACCCTATGCAATCCTGACATTTCTACCTCTTCTTAAACTCTGTTGTGAAGTCCTCCAAAACCAATCCCATAGGGGGAAAACCTATTACTAATGTGGGGTTGATAAGAGGTCATTGTAAATATATATGGATGGACCAAATGGTCTATGTGAGAACTCTAAACTAGCCAAACATAGCTATGTGATCATAAAAACATATGATGCAATAAGGTAATGAAAACTACACACCTTGATTGGATCTCTAATGATAATTGTATCACTCCATGTATAAGTGGACTAGAACACTATGACCCCAGAATATCTCACCCCATTGTACTATATGGACTCAATATGTTCTACATTTGATAGAATCAACACACTACCACCATCCCATTGCTACCAAAATGGACCACCTAATAATCCTTATAAGTAAATTTATGAATTATGGAATGCCTATACAAATCCAATCCAAAAACCTCCATTGATTAGTGGGCTCTACATGGCCCACCTATGGCCTAACCAAAAATCTACACAACTTCACATTTGAAATGGTAAATGTCTTAGTAAGATCCTAATATTCCCCCACAAGTTGGTATAAACAAAATATGTACACATCCTCTGAACACCATTATTCATAATCCCCTATTGAGAGCAAAGAGTGGCAAGTGTATGGATTTCATGCTCATATAAGGGATTATCAAATGGATAGTTGGGGGGGAACCTACCCAATCTGCCCAATATGGCTCATTTCATAAATAGGCTCATCTGTAATCCTCCCTATCAGACCTGGCCCAAAATCAAGATAGAGGGCTCCATGTGATGGACAAACCAAAAAACTTCCTTTGCCGGGACATCTCTCTGTGAAGAATAAACCAATGCAAGAGTATATTTCATTAAATCCAGGATCATAAAAATAACTATGTAGAATTCACAATTGACATAAATCCATATGCAAAAGGTCACCTCAGATACAAAAGCTATTTTTTTGAGTTCCTTATTGGTTCAACAGCATACAATTGGTCAGAAACCATACAAAAAAATTGGATCGGAAAGTACCAAACTCTATGCTTTTGCCACACAGGTGAAAATGTACCTTTAGTACTATATGCATGAAACTACAAAATTGAAACAAATTAAAAGATATATTAAAAATGTTAAAATTCCCGTATATTGTTACAACAAACATTACAATTATCACACAGTACAAAACACTCGATATCTGTACCTTCTCTCTGCTTCTACCTGATCAAATCAAAATTAAACATCTCTCTGGTATGACGAATCTTATATGATTTAGAAAAAAAAGTGATGATCAAGAAGCACGAATAATGAAAGTTACATTGTGGCACTTTTCCACCATAGTATTTAAAATAAAGCTCCTGTTTGGGGAATTATAGTAACAAATTGCACCAAAATACCCCCACCTCCCCTCCCCTTCCCTTTTCCCACCTCCCCACGCTCTACATCCCCCCCCCACCACCTACCACCCATCTACTATGTACCCCTCCATACACCACACAACCTACCCTACCCCCCCCTACCCCCAAAGTCTACACCCCTCAACATCAATCCCATCTCTCCCTCCCCTCCGCCCCCTAAGCCCCCTCCACGCTCTCTTCCCCCCTCCCACACCCCCACCATACACTCTCCATCTCCCCCCGACAGCTCTTTCCTCTCTGCTCAACGATCTCCCCCCACTAGCACACCATCCTCCGCCACCCCTCCTTCCCTATTTCCCCCTCACCATATCTTATCCTTACACCCCAGTCTTCCTCTTCCCCCCTGCCTCACTTACCCCCTACCTTCTTTTTTAACCAATTCTTAGGTGAATTATGTTTCAAACTCTACATGCCATATTTGGTCTCAATTCTATTAATTGTGTGTCGTGAGTGGAATCATGATTTTTATTCCCCCCTTTCCATAGTAACAACATTAGGACCACTACTCTAGATCTATTTAGGCCCACAATACTTCATTTTATAACAAAGGACTAATTTGAAACATCTTAGACAAGTGCGCACTACAATACTTTTAAATAAAAATTTTCACAGGACCAACATTCAGTTATTATATATATATCTATCAAGAACTTGATATTGTTTAATCACATTTAACCAAACTCTTAGAAGACATACTCTCTATTCATATTCAAAATTCTACAAAAAAAAATGCTTATTAGATTGGTCGGCATATGTGTAGTCAGGAAAATTACACCTTAGATATGTACAGTTAGACCTCGAGTATGTTGACTACATAAATGATTTCTACGAGAAACTACGCATGGGTGACACATATTTGGTCCTTTTCTACTTTGATTGGTTCGATTTTCATCTTTTTATTTAGCCCCTCCTCCATTTGCATATTTTTGGGTCGATTCACAAGATCAATGTCCTCCTTTCATTTTTTCTCTTTTGCTTACTAGAGGACAATATAACCCAGGGACAACTCGGGCAGTATTGCATAGGGGCTAATTCATTTTGGGGTTGAGCATTCGTTACTTATTTTTTGCTTTTTAGTGTTCTTGGGCTTTGGGGTCTTTTTTTTCTTTTTTTCACGACCTAGGTCATTATTTTGGGTTGGTGTGTGTCATGAGCTCCGAAATTCAACGAAGGAACTAATATTATACACAAATTACTAACTATTTAAGGGGAATTGGTGGCTATCATTTCTATTCTATCCAAGCATACCAAAGAACAACACAAGGGACTACCATTTTGGGATGCATTAATAGGGCAACTTATTACAACCAACACAATTTACATTGGATCAATTTTTGTAGCTTGTATTCTTGGGTGAATGACACTAGGTAATATCGACTCAAGGACAATGCTCATTTCAATCATACACCCTAAGACATACACATAATGTAGTGTAATCTTAGTGACACATCACCATAGGGTTGATCACCAAGGTCTGTTTGACTCAAGCATATGCATATTTTATTATCTAATGTGTTCTTGCATATTATAGAGGTCAGCTAGGTTTTCTTTCCAGGTACAAGTGTCATAAAGTAGAAGTGCAAACAAACCTGACATGACCTACATAACCAAGGATACAAAATAGAAATAACCATAGAAAAATGTATTTCCATAGCTACCAATACCTTGACAGTTGCTAATCCCAGTTGGTTAATCTCATCCAAGCGCTCCTATCCCTAAGATCGTTCACCTTCCGAATCAAAGACAAATCACATAGTACTGAATAATCCCTTATAAGAATTAAAAAGTCTATATACACATAAGTAGGTTAGTAAGACCTATAGTTACAAAGTTCAGCCCAATTTATCTACTGATCCTTCCTCTTTCTGGTATTGATTAGCTAGATCTGCATATTAATATGATCAACAATGTCCTTAATAGATTTTAAATTTCATTAAATCAGTGGTGAACCACGTGATGAACATTGATTCTCTAGGATCCTTCTTTGGTATTCCTCATGGCCTACCAAAATATGCTGTGACACCATCAATCCAAGTCTAGTTATCCTAAGTATGACTCTCATTCATTTACTGGTATTCAACCTTTCTTCACTTAATTGTTAAGGGATGCCTCCGCTTTCTCTTTAAGTATAGATTACCTACTATAATATTTGTAATACTTATGTGTTTACTAAGCTTATAAACATACCTCCCTTGGGAGTGATATTGCTACCCCCTATAGAGGACCGAAAAAAGTGTTTTTTGTTCTGACAGTGAGTCTATTTCTACTAATGAGGACATGGTTGAGGATTCGTCAATTTTCTTAATTAAGAAGACCTTGTTAATGAAACTTTATCGTTTCCTGAGTCTCTTGATTTTTTCCGAGTCTATTATTATGGCCATAGCCATCCTCCTCCTCATCATCGTACCCTCCATTACATATTCACTGAAATACTTGTGGCTTAATTTGTTGGAGTTAATCTTTCTATCAGATCCTTCCCCCATCTCTCCCACCTTCTACTTGAGATTGACTAGTGTTGCCTTCAAGAGTTGTCTTTCTTCTTCTCTACCATACTTGAATCCTCCTATCGTTTGGGCTCTTATGTTGATGTTCCTATTGCTTTTCATGATGTGTTACAATATGATTTAGTCATGTGCATGTATTACTAGAATCTTCATATTTTTAAAAGATAATGTACAAATGATGATAAAGAAAATTCCATGGTTGTTTGTCTCCTCCTGGTTGAGTCTTGTGATACATGTGTACAAATCTCCCTTCCTATTGATCCTCTTCACATTTCTGCTACTAGTTATCCTCTTGTTGATCTAAAATTTGACTTATAACCTAAGAGCGTACCCATGGCTACATATAAATTGAAAATTATAAACCCTTAATGATCCAATCAATGTGTATGTTATTCCTCCTCAAGAAGTTCTTTCTCTCACGCATGTTGTTGCTGATTTTAAAAATAAGATACATACATTTACTCTTAAAAGTAAGAACTATTATGCTAGTACTGATAATAATTCCCTTCATGGCAACCTATTTCTAAGAATATTTACAATTCATATTTTCATATAGGTTTTAATGTGCCTACCTTTTCACCTTTTGATGGAATTGGTAATCATTATATGCATATTAAGGCTTTTAGGCTAGCTATGGATTCATTTTCTAATGATATATTTTTACTCAAATCTTTTCCTAATATTCTTATTGATATCGCTTCTCATTAGTTTCATCGTTTGCTAAGTGGATATATTAGTACTTACATGTCCACATCATTAACAAAGCGATATATATATAAGAATAAAAAACTACAGGTCTAATCCCTCTCTATACATCATATAGCATCCTCACTACAATAGGTTATAGCTACACTAGAACTAGATGCACCCACTCGATCTCTGACGATGATATCACGACCATTGTTCCTCCAATATTGCTCATAAGTCTACTACCTCAACCACGAGCTCCAATATCAGCCCTAGAGCTCCAGATATATCTCAAACATATTTTATGTGAGGCCACCTCCTTTGACTACCTCATGTGCTCGTGTTAAATTCATCATCTCCTCATATCACTTTAATTTTAATAGATTACATGTAGAGGTTGCTATGACTACTAGGTCGAAAAAATAGGCATGCTCACTGGTAATGTGATCAACCCTCTCAGGCATACCTCCCCCCACTTGCACATTTTGGGTCATGTTGCAATTCAACATGTATATTGACATATCTACAATAAGTTACCAATACTCATCACATGTAATCATATAATCTTTATTAGTATCCAATCATCATAAATACCAATATCAACATCTATATATCAATTCTAATTATATTGTGCAATCGTCGTCAGTATGACATCATCCTTGGGGACAACTTATCACACTTTTGCTGCCTCTCTTACTCCTATAGGTCAACATGGCTGAACTTCAGACACATCTACAACCACTAGATATAATAGCACGCATCGGTGCTCCACCCACCAAGATATAAGCTAGGGTACACCCTCCATCATCAAATCTACTCCTCACTATCTTGCATCCCCTCTCTTGGGAACATGTAACTATAATTGAGACCCAATATGCTGTCCCTAACTCTTACTCTCCCTCTACTATGTAAGATATCTTCCATACATAAGGCTCAGATGCACTTCTTGTGTAATTCCAAAATGTCTAGATACTCGTTCATACTAAAATAACTTTGTAACCCTTGGAAAATTTTACTCCAACCACATGGTGTGTCAAATGTATTGCAGATCTACATAATCCTCTACCCATCCTCCAGAATCCCTATAAGGTCTCCAAATAATTGATTTGGGCCCCATCCTATCTAACATTGACCTATAGGTCATCGTATCAAACCATCGGCTGCTCGGGCCCACCTATTGAGCTACAAAGATCTCAAATTGACCATAATCCACCCTCGGCCCACTCAACTGCCACATTATAATGTTATGCTCATATTTCCACACATGTAATAAAGTAGTGGCTCCTATACCACCACCATGGTCCTTCTGAGTGAAATGATAAAAATCCTTGTATAAGTGTGCCAAAACACATAGAATCCACACATACTATGTGTCATGCTCCTCAATACTCTAGTAAATGTAATTTATCCTATATGAAATAGACACCCGCCTCCATCCACTTCCACAATAGATGCCATTATCACTATAATAAACTTTTTCAATTGTGCACACTTGATATAACAATGTCATGGAGCATGATCGATGACTCAATGTGTTCTCGTGACCCTACAAATACTATTTCTATCCCTATATCACCTCCATGTATCTTTGGTGACCATCACATGTACCCTCTCTCCCACAATTAGAAGCTGAATAATCTTATATACTCCTCCAATGTCACTGTCATCTCACCGGTGGGTAACCAAATGTGCAAGTATCTATGTACCATATCTCACACAATGTGGTCATCAGATACAATTATGGGGTTATCTCTGTTCATAAATGTGGGGATAGATAAGTACCATATATATATACCAAAATAATTGCCAAGGATTATAGTTTATGATTGAATAAAATTTATGATATATTACATCACATAATTAATTAGATATTATATTAGGTGCATGAACATCAAATTAATGAACACACAACCACAATATTTGAGTAGGAAAACATTTTGATTAAAAACCCCCTTGAAAATCACTTATCTTTTATTGAGAATATGTATTTCACCAACAACCCAATATTTCAAGAATCCACAACAATTACACATTTAAGAAAGAATTATAAACTATCACATACATACACTCATGTGTGTAGATGAATCTTCACACCATTCACATCATGTATCTACAATACGATCACATAAAAAACTCTCATGCATTTACACCTTCTCTTTTTTTTATTGTGTCTGATCTTAAAGAGATCATCTTGATTTATCAAGGTGGGTGTCTTGTTTTTGGTCACTCTTATATTTTAAGTTAAACAATTCTGAATAGTAGTGGATTGGGCCATGCTTATATTTTAAATATAAGATATATTCCATGACCATTTAGCTTATGGTGGGTTTTTTTTAAGTTGGTTTCCTTCTTAATATTATAACCCCAACACTCTCCCTTAATGTTAAGTAGGGAAACATGCAAGAATTTCTTTTTATACAAAAGAAATTATAATCCATAAATCATCACATGGATATTTAGGCTAACATGTAAATATATAAATATTGTTCCAAAGAACAGAAGCCAATTCACTTTTTTGTACAAAAGGAATTACAATCAATAACTCATATAAGTGATTTAGGCTAACATGCAATAAACCTTTGTTCAGTAAATTTTGTAAACTATGAGGTACAACTATTTAGTGTTCCACAGGTTTTGAAACTCCACGATACACTACCACAATATCTCACAGACTTAAACAAGCCGTGAACCAAATTAGGTGTTACGCAGGTTTTAGAAAAACCATGGTACACTACTTTAGTGTTATATGGACTTCAAGAAAATTTAGCACAAAGAATGAGTTCCATACATTTTATAAATATTGTAGTACACATGAACAAAAAAATTCAGATAAAGTGATTACCTATGAAGTCTTACATAGATTATGGAGTTAATAATCTCTCATATCTAATGCTTCATTGTGTATTACAAGTGGAAATTCACATGATGTGATAATTTACTTAGACAAAATAGAAATACTATAGGGAGTTTACAATTAACACAATCAGGCCGATAAGAAATGACATTGCAAAAGAGGTGGAATTGAAAAATACATGCAAAACATGCTCAATCCTCCTTATTTTCTCATCATCCTTATTTCCCCCTCAAGGGAAAATTTGAAAGGCCAAATCTCAAACAACTTAATCTCATCTAATTCAGAGGTGAAGATCAATTTCATTCACATGATTATTTAAGTATCTCTCAATTGATTTAGAGGTAGAGATCAAGATCATCCACATGATCATTTGAGCCAAAATTTGAAATTCCCAAAATAACAATTTTTTTTATAGAACTTTATAGCACACAATGAATTTGTAAAAATGTCAGCAACCTAATCTTCAACAGAACAAAACTTGAGGTCGATGTCACCATTCTAACATTTCTCTCAAATGAAGTGCATATGAATCTCAATATGCTTGGTTCTTTGATGATGAACTGTATTAATTGCAAGAGAAAAGTAACTTTACCTATCACATAAAATAAGAGTACTTCCTTTGATGCCCATATGAAGTTTATCTAATAATAATTTCACCCACACGGATTCTTTTACTTCTTCCATAACACTTATATACTCTTCTTTAGTAGAATAGATAGATATTATTGGTTGCTTCTTATTACTCCAAGTGATTGCACCTATACCCAACTTGAAAATATATCTAGAAATATATTTTCTATCTACAATATTAGCATATGTATAATCACAATAACCAAATAAATTTTCATCATCACAAGAATAATAATACAAACTATAATTGATTGTACTTGATATACATAATAATTCCTTTGTGACTTTTTCCAATGGTCCTATTAATGATCAGGCACAAATCTAGAAAAAATTCACACTACATAGGATATATAAGGCCTTCCTAGTGACAGTCGAATAAGTCAAACTACTGAAAAATTTTCTATATTAAAGTGGGATAAATTTATCACCCCCCAAAAAAAAAAAAAAAGTTTGGATCTGATTTATTACAAACTGTATATAGGAAGAGAGACAAACTTACAACATCGTGTTAAATATTTTCTAAGAAGGTTATAAACATTACTATTTTTGATATGCCATAATAGATTTGTTTTACAAAAACCAATTCATAAGAATGATTATAGTCCTAAATCATTCATTTCAATTCTTAAGTCTCTTTGGTTTAAAAATTAGATTCTTTATCACTAATAGTAATCAAGAGATCATCAACATATAAGACATAAATGATAACCATGAATGTTTGCATATTTACAAACAAAAATTATTGTTAGCACAACATGTTTGATACCAAGATCTTTAAAAATAAAACTATTGATCTTAGCACACACCACTGGCTCTGGATCTTGATTAAGAACATAGAAATATTTACTAAGCTTAAACACATATAATACCTTACAAAGTTTTATTTCAACTTCTTTTGGTTGATGTATGTTAGATTTCTTCTTCAAATCACCCTCTATGAACTCATTCTTACATTACATTTGTGAATCTCCCATCATGTGAGTAGCTAGAGCTAGAAGAATATAGTTTTCATTTGGCAACAAGAGAAAAATGTTTCAAAACATAATCGAAACCAGGTTTTGAGTAAAACCTCTAGACAAACTAATCATGCCTTGAATTCAACGTTTACAATAGTTATACTAATTTTATACAACCAATTCTAACATCTTACATGATTCTTTTAGTGAGAAGGGACTAATTCCCAAGTATTATTTTTTCATTAGAGAATTGTATTCGAATTTATAGATTCAAACCCACTTCCATAAAGATAGATTAATCCCTATTTCTCAAAATATTATGTTTGTACAATTAATAACATCGAATCTATCCATGGAGGAAATTAGAAGAAACTAGCCATTTCAAAAAAATGAATTTTTTTTATGGTAGGGTTTAATAGTAAGTGGACTGGAGCTAGACAGTATATTTAGTTTGGAGTTGATTAGTGATACTTTTTTTGGGATGTACAGTATATTTGGTCTGGATTTGATAATATATCTAGTCTAGAGATGATAATATATTTGTTCGGGGTAGTCGACAATATATTTGGCTCTCCAAAGTGACAGGAAAATTATACAAACCAAGAACATTGATGTGAGACAAAGGAAGTAAACGAAACAATAAACAGTCTGTTCGACTAAAGAAATATATGGAACACAGAAAAGAAAATATCTGTGAAGTGGGATAGAGGAAAGTCCAGGGAACAAGGAAAAGTACATAGAATAGGAAAACACTCTGTAAGATAGAGGAAAGCTATGGAACATAGCAAATATCACTACCTAAATAAGGAAAAGGCATAGAAGAGAGTGCAACATTAAAAAAATTATAGCACAGACTCAATAAATCCGACAAAACAATGCATAGAGCCAGGACGAAAGAAAAAATCCCACATAACAACACATTAGCCAAAAAAACACTAAAAACACTCAAAAACTCCATGCAAGTTAGAAATAAATGATGCAAACAGAAATTATGTGAAAACACTTAGAAATGCTATACAAACACTAAAAAACCCATGAATCTAAGGAAGTCCGGTGATGCAAGGAAGAAAGCCATTGAAAGATAGGAAACAAATACAAAAGAGGGCTATAAATGATTAAAAAATAGATCACACCATGTAGAGTCAATAACGACTAGGTTATTTGATCATACACTCTAGTGTAGAGCATTTTAAAACATTCATGTTTACGTTTAATTCAAATTGAATTAGGGTTTTTGTGCACCTTTGTAAGGACTAAACAAAGCACAACAATGGTTAGTGTGTTGTAGATCTGAATTTTCCAAGTAAGTACTTAATATTTATAAGATTCTTTACACATGTAAATCACAAACAAACCAATTTATCTTTGCCAAGAAAAATACAGATCTGATACCATGTTAGGAAAACACGGGGATAGATACTACCAAAATTATACATTCTACCAAAATATAAATTCCAAGGATTATAGTTTTTGATTGTTTTGAATAACAAGGTATGAAGAGACATACAAAATGAATTAGATATTAGATAAAGTGCAATGAAATGAAGAAAATGAACATAAGACACAATATTTAGTGGGGAAAAACTTAAGTAAAAAACCCATTAAAAATCACTGTTCTTTTATGAGAATATGGATTCACCTAGTACTCCCACTATTCAAGAATCACGAGGGTAGTTACGTTACAACTTAAGGAGGAATATAAATTTACTCTGTGTGTAGATTGAATTTACACGATTCACATCAGTATCTACAGTATGATCACTAAAAAAAACTCGCATGCATTCACGTCTCTATTTTTTATTGAATAATCTTCAAAGAGAGCTCACCTGATTTATACAAGGTGGGTGTCCCTATTTTGGGTCATATTATATTTAAGTTTAAACACTATCGATGCAGTAGTGTATTATATCATACTATATTTTAGATATAATATATATGCCCTAACCATTTAGTCTTATGATGGGTTTGTCTTAAGTCAGTTTCCACTAATATTACAACCCCAATAATATCCCCCCCAATCTAGCAATATGCCGTAGCCCGACATGGTCCGAAACATGCCACTCCTCTTCCAAGGCCAACATAAGACAGGGGGATAAGTGTCTACCTCCACGAAAACTCCATCAAGTGTACATCCCTTATATAGCTTTGAAAAATAATCTCTCGACGAGATTGTTCCAATACCACAAACTATTTACAATTTGGAGTTTTGTGTTAAAAGTTCTGGCCAAACAAATTAGATCCAGTTGGCCTCGGTAGAATTTCAGAGAACTCATGGAATGGTGGAACATTATATTTGGGTCTTCAAGAGCCAATTTAATCCTTTTTTCTTCTTTGGGTGGATAAAATGGGCGTTTGGGGCACCATTTGAACCTGGGAACTGTTCTCCTTGTGCTTGATGGAGGCAGCTTTGCCGACTGTTTTTCCTCTCGCTATGTACTTGTGAGTCGGTCAGCGAAGTCATGCAACATGAGAAATATTCCAACTATGCCTTAAACCCTCAAATTATCTGAGGTAACCTTCCTTTGTCTTAGTCAGCTGGTAAACAAAATGGTGAAACACCTGAACAATTTCTCTTGTGCCTTAAAAGGCCCGATTTTACCCTATTTTCCCTGAAAACTCGTGTTTGAACTATTCACCATAAAAACTCAATCAAATTATAATAACTTAATTATGATGTGATACTAATCTAAAGGAAATTTTCATATTTTTATTCATGTAATGTTATTGTATGAATGAGAAGTAAATACTATCTGAAATTAATGGGAGTTAGCTTGGAAATGTCAAAGAAAGGAAAAAGAGAAGTAGAAGATGGAGAACTATATTTTTTAGCTTGGAAATGTCAAAGAAAGGAAAAAGAGAAGTAGAAGATGGAGAACTATATTTTTTAGCTTGGAAATGTTTAAGAAAGGAAAAATATATGTATAAAGTGGAGAATATAACAAGAAAGTGAATTAGTAATCTTCTTAGATTGATAAAGGTGTGTACAATAATCTTATTAGTTTGATAGAGGTTGTAATATAGTAATGTTTATAGGAGGATTATGAGATATGCTTAGGATTCCTTAATCATAAAGGTGTGTACAATAATCTTATTAGTTTGATAGAGGTATGTAATATAGTAATTTCATAGGAGGATTATGAGATATTATTAGGATTCCTTAATCACTTTGAGAGAAATGGAGAAACCCAAACATGGAATAGAAATGAACTCTTTGAGTGTACTTGAGGGTGACTTGAGCATGTTTGTACATGCTATCCTATAGAAAATAGTATTTTCAAGGCATGTTTAGGAGGATACAATGCATTCTTTACAATAATCACTAATCTAAATATACCATGTAACTATTTTAATCTCTTAAAAATATGACATATAGAATACTTTGTGTCACTTTACATTGTCACATGTGTAGGAGAGGGTGAAATTTTGTGTGACATCAGAGAGAGGCATACATATTTGGTTGGGTTGTTTCTTCATGTGCGGGATCTAGGAGAGGATACTACAATACACAGACGACATGTAAGCAAACCATTGAGTTTATTAATAAGTGAGAATTGTAGAAAGGATCAAAAACTAAAACCATGTTAAGAAGTCAGAATAAATATCTTCAAGCTAGTAGCCATGTTTTACCTATGTGCAAGGTTTAGGAGAGTCTACTATAATACACAGATGGAATTTAAGAAAACATTGACTTTATTAATAGCTGAGAATTGGATAAAGGATGCAAAAATCAAATCACATCAAGAAGTCAAAAGAAATTTCTTCAAGATAGTAGCCAAGTTTTACCTAGGCATGTAAGCAAATTTAGTGTAGGTTTCATCATTTACTTATAAGAATAAAGCCATAGTTATTATAAAATATTGATATATTTAATTATGATTAATAGAATAATTTTAAAAATAGTTATGTGAATTCCCATGTGAATGGCATACAAAAATCAATTTGATAGACATATCATATCAACTAGAAAAATAATAGAATAAATTAAAAACTAATTCTTTGAATTCCCATGTGAATGGCATTACACATTTTTGATATATCATATCAACTAGAAAAATTAATAGAATAAATTAAAAACTAATTCTTTGAATACTCTTTTGAATGATATTAAAAATAAATCACTTTCGTAGACATGTCATATGAAATAGAAATGAGACTCATTGGTACCTATATATATATCAAAAAGAGGTAAAGCATAATGTGTGTGTGTGTGTGTTTCCTCTTCAAATGGAAAAGTGTAAAAGTTCCTAAGATTTGTGATTCCTTGAAAATTTAAAAATATTGGAAATATCCAATTCTTGAAAACAATAAAACTACTTATTTGTCAATGAATCTAAAGTAATAGACAATGTATCCTACAATTGTTGAAGAACAATTACAAAGTGTCGATATATTTAATGTAAAAGAATGTAAATTTGTAATTATTAATATCGTCATCATCTTGTATTATGTGTAAAAAGAGGAAAATTATAACACTAGATTCACTGAGAAATAAGATCATGTGATGGATATACACAAAGTAATTATTTTCTTTGTTCTTTTTTTTGCACAATTATTGTGTATACAACAACACCTTGCTTCAAACATAAACTTAAAATAGTTAGAATCCATTTCCTGCAACACTTGGGACCTATTTTAAGTTAACAAGTCACATTATTGGATATGTATTTTCATTTATCCACAGTGCTTACCACCTCTCATAAAATAATAATTACGAACAACAAAACCACTATCACTACTTTGAATTATATTTAATGTTGATATACCAAAGAGATAAATACATTGTTATCTCCATGACACAAAGTTCAACACGGGAAGAGAAGAATTGGACCTAGTAAATTCACTTCATGCTACCTTTTATAGTAATATTTGTTCATGCTGCACTTTAAATATTATTGAACCCTGATTTCAAAAATTGTATAGAAGCGGATGTCAGAATGCAACTATTTACACAGGTAGGATCATTGTTATCTCCATGACACAAAGTTCAACACGGGAAGAGAAGAATTGGACCTAGTAAATTCACTTCATGCTACCTTTTATAGTAATATTTGTTCATGCTGCACTTTAAATATTATTGAACCCTGATTTCAAAAATTGTATAGAAGCGGATGTCAGAATGAAACTATTTACACAGGTAGGATAAATTGTAAATCTTCCTAACTATTGCTTAATTTTCTATCATTATTTTATTTCCCATGATGGGAAGAGGTGGAGGATTTTGAGTCTCATGTGAGTGATATGCCCCTTTGCAGACCATTAAATGCATGAAAAGTTGTCTACCCAACTGCAAACAAGATAAACAAAACTTATAAATAGAATATTGATAATGAAAATAGCTTTCTCTAAGAGAAATACTATTATGTATGGCCATAAATAATTTCTCTCTTAATCATTAATATCTTTTCATGCATAAAAAATAAAGCTTTTGCACAACCATGTGTTACTACAAAAAAATTCCCAAAAATAAAATTTTGGGAGGATGAAAAGAAATCAATGACAACATTATCCATAAAAATATACCAAAATATTTGTAAAAACTGAAATTACATCATGTATTTAATTCCAATAATAATGATAATGAGCACATAAAATTTGTATCAAGAAAATTGTGAGATGACATCAGATTACTGGCGTTAAAATGTGTTTTAAAAAAAATTCACCATGGGCACCTTCCTAACTTGGGATTTCTTGAGCAGAGATTGACCCACCTTGCTCTTCCATGCTATCTAGAATTTTAAATCCCTTGTCAAAAGTATAGATGTTTAGATGTATCTATGTCTATAGAGAAACCATCTTTATTAAGGTCATTCACTAGGGGAGTCACCATTACTAGCTTGTATACCCTTCACATTCTCCAAATCACTGGGATGTATGTTTTGATATCGTGTTTGTAGTAATTTTGAAGGTTCACTCCCTTGAAAATATCTAGAATTTTAAATCCCTTGTCAAAAGTATAGATGTTTAGATGTATCTATGTCTATAGAGAAACCATCTTTATTAAGGTCATTCACTAGGGGAGTCACCATTACTAGCTTGTATACCCTTCACATTCTCCAAATCACTGGGATGTATGTTTTGATATCGTGTTTGTAGTAATTTTGAAGGTTCACTCACTTGAAAAAATTTCAAGTTTTTTCTACATATAATCCTTCAGTTCTCTGGGTGTTCAGAAATATTCCCACTCCTTTAACTTGAATTAACTAAGCAATAAAATAGGAACAAACTAACCACAAAAGATGTGGGGTTTATATATACCCATAGATGTTAATTAACGATGCTTGATGTTGATTACAATCATGCTCTGTGAAAAATGTGTGCAAGATCCTTTCCTGCGAAGAATATAGTGATCAAAGACACTACACAATATATGATTAATAAGATAGATAAGTGAGCTTCTCGGAAAAGGATGATTCTAGGAATCCAAATGGATTCCTCGAAGCATGTCATCTCGTTGTTTAAACAATCAAGTGGATTGAGATAAATAAATGATACGTGATAACTGATATAAAACTGATAATTGATATATGATGAGATGATACAAAATAGATAGAAAATAGATAAGAGAGAGATGAGTAATGGACTATGGCTCGAACTCAAGCTCAAAATGTAGGTATTCTTCTTTTTTTGCCTCAAATGCAGTGCAAAAAAGTTCATCTCCAATGAGTATGTAGTCAAAGTATGCATGCTATTAGTCTTTTATTTCTTGACGGAGTTCATGAGTGAATTCAAAAATGTTGTCCAATTCTTCTAAAGGAGTGAAATGAATAGCACATAAGGTCAGATCATGTAATATATCTTACTACTCCTAATAAAATGGATGTCGGATTATGGGCAAAGAATGAATGATGGTAATTTCATGAGAGGGGCGACTAATTGCAATCTAAAATTAATCCATGCTCAAGAATATGTTCGAAGTATGTAGTCAAAGTATGCATGTTATTAGATCTTTTATTTCTTGACAGAGTTCATGAGCGAATTCATAAAATGTTGTCCAATTCTTCTAAAGGAGTGAAATGAATAGCACATAAGGTCAGATCATGTAATATATCTTACTACTCCTAATAAAATGGATGTCGGATTATGGGCAAAGAATGAATGATGGTAATTTCATGAGAGGGGCGATAAATTGCAATCTAAAAGTAATCCATGCTCAAGAATATGTTCGAAGCAACCAGTTTGATATGATAGATAAAATATAGCTCCCGATGTGTTGGCTAGATTTTTTGCATAGCATAAAACCTAGTGCAGTCATGAGATAAATCTCCCTCATTTAACCGGTGAGGCTCCCGTTTCAGATTTTTCAATAAAAATTTTTTATTATCTATCATGGGTTTTACTTTAACCACTTAGTTCATAAACCATAACTAAGAAGTTTTGCAGTAAGTAAGCAGTTGTTCAAGAAAGGAAGTATTTTATAGAAGAAGGAAGTAAAGGAAATACAGAGAAGAAATGGGGAAGATGTGCATCCCAAATAGTAGATAACAAAGCTAATTGCATGCACATAGAAGAAACTTAATAGATATGAACACATAGAATCATAAAACAAAGGCAGCTCTAGATCTAGATCTAAAATAACACAAAGTTTATCAAGATATCTAAGATTGAAAGCAAGAAACACAATACACCATGACAAAAAGTTCTCTGGAAACCTGCTCTTTTGTATTCCTTTGCTCCAAGTTGCTCTCAAGGGTTCAACACAAAGTCTAGAACACAAGATTGCTGCTTACAAATTCTCATCGATCATTAACCCAAAGGTTCTTCCTCTACTTATAGAATGTAGAGGGGAAATTACTTTGGAAGCTTTAGTTTGAACAATTATTGTGGAAATCAAAAAAGAAACAACTGGCAATCTTCCATAAACCCAAAGGTTCTTCCTCTACTTAAATGTAGAGGGGAAATTACAAGTTGGAAGCTTTAGTTGATAGCACATGTGGAAATCAAAAAAGAAACAACTGGCAATCTTGCAACATGTATGATTTGCAACTGAAAATATAACCTTCTACTCTTTGCACGTGCCACCTATCTCCAAGTAGTTGACTTCTTCAAGTAATGGCTTTTAAACCAATCACTTAAGTTGTATAATTTAATTGATCGTTCAATTACTTTGTCGGAGGAAAGAAGAAGGAAGAGGAAAGTTGAATTTGTCCTTTTTCATGTCTGCATGCAGCTGATTCAAACTGGATATAGAAGCAGCTAGATCTGGAAACAAGCTGGAATTGCAAGCAGTTGGAATTGGAAGCAAGCTGGAATTTTGCCTTCGCATTATCTTCTCTTTTATCCTTGAAGGTTTTGCAGTTCTTCTTTTGTACATGCATCAATGCAAGGTTGGCCGTAGATAACTCATCATCCTTATTTTTAATTGCATATGAGCAATTAAAAATTCTGGAAAGCACTCAGTGTGAATGAAAATTCAATGAAAGCTTCAACTGGAAGACGGAAGCAAATGCACAAGATCTTGGAAGGAATTTTCAACACACTATCTTCTTCACGGGTTGCATTCAAAACAAGAGGATGAAGCCTTTGTGTCGAAATATTTTGCAACTATGAGATCTGGATCTGGATCTGTATATGGATTTGCATCTACATCTGCATCTGCATCTGGATATGGATCTGCACCTACATAACAAACTTTGGCAACTGGGCTATGGATGAAAAGTTGCAACTCGAATAACTCCAGTGCTTTTAATCTGTATGCATGAGTGAAGTTTCTCCTGCACGCATGAGTGAAGTCTTTCTTGCTCTGGATTTGTCTATCAATTCAGCAAGAGGTTTCGAGCCTAGATCCGTGTCTCCAATATCTACAAATTTAGAAGTGATGCATGACTCCGTTGTGCTTTCTTTTTCATCTTTCTTCGCCATAGCTTTGTCTATCTTTGTCTGAACAATTCTTTTTCTTCTTATTTGACTGGAATTCTTCAATACTGGTGTAGATCTGGATATTTCTTCAAATTCAGAGGGTATATGCAATGTATTGGACATTGATTAAAGCTCTTTTTCTTTTGTAAAACACCTGTAATGAATTCCTGCAATTAATCCAGACAAAGATGGCCACCGTAGCATGAATAGTGAATTTTAATTATAAAAATCTGTACTTTTCAAGCCTGCTGCCCCAAAAAATTGGTGTTTAATTTGCACATAAAGATATCATGAATCTTTTCAACAACACCTTAACACCTATAACACTTATGCAAACAATTATGCAGACAAAGATCAACCTCTTTCAAAGCATGTGCCAAATTTGGAAGCTTTTAGCCTTGTTTCCACCTTGCCTGAGCAAAATCCTTCTTCAAATGGGGGCGCACTTTTCCTCTTGGCTGCAATTCTTTACCTGTGAATTAAATAATTCACCCATATGGCTGTCCATGCTTATATAACCCTCACAATTCTATAATTAATAATTGCCCTAACAATTAAAGCAATTAATTAAAAATCAAGCTCTTCTCTTTTAAATATAGCATGTTTAAGGACAGCCATCCAATCAATTAAATTAATTCAATTTAATCATCCACACTTCACTTCACTTAAGCTTCACAGTGTGCTTTGACCATAGCCACTAAAAATAGGAATTAATATAATCATTTAATACTTTAAAAAGTATTAATTCTTTCTCAAAAGGCGCTGCATTAAATAAATTAAATTTACAATTGATTTATTCCCCTTTGCTTTTGTTGACTTTTCCACAAGCCCTCAAGGGTGCCAAAATTGGGTGAATAAATATTAACAAATATTTATTTAATGCATTATTATTCACCCAAGGTGGGTCGCACTTTTTTGCATAATAGAATTCCATTTTTAAGAATTTCTGACAATGGGATTTTTTACCCCGCAAGGCAGCGCCGAAAATCCCATGATCCACTTAAGTGATTTGACTTTGACAATGGGATTATTTACCCTGTAAGGCAAACATAAAATCCCGTGATTTCACTTAAGTCACTTTTCTTTTATTTCACCATGGGAATTTTTACCCTGCAATGCAGGAAATAAATTCCCGCCTGCCTACGGCCTCTAACTTTCCCACTGCAGCTTAAGTGAATTTTATATTACAGGAAAAAGTACACTGCTAAGCAGGTACAAAATTCCCACCTGCCTGCTGCTTCTATTTTTCCCACTGCAGCTTAAGTGAATTTTTATCTTTTTCTTCTTACGGGAAAAAGTACCCTGCAAGGTAGGCAATAAAATCCCACCTGCCTGTTGCTTCTATTTTTCCCACTGCAGCTTAAGTGAATTTTCTATCATGGGAAAAAGTACCCTGCAAGGTAGGTATAAAATTTCCATCATGCCTGCAGCTTCTATTTTTCCCATTGCAGCTTAAATCCTTTGTTTTCCAAAAATGCACCCATCCCCGCAGGGGCTTTTCTGTGCATGACTTCACTTTTTCCCAGTGATCCAGACCTCCGATGGCGACTTCCTCCGGGCATAATGTGCGTATATGTTTTCCAGCTGCTCCAGGCCAAAAATCAGGCTTACCCGGCAAAGGAATTGCTCTAGAGAAATTTCACAGAAAACGAAACGGGACAACACAAAAACACGAAAAATTGCCAAAAGTTACAAATAAGGCCCAAAACTTATTCCAAGTTAAAACCCTTCTGGCACATAGGAATAATAACATATTCGCTCATAATAGAGTTAAACCGGAGCACAAATAGCCTCAAACGGGGCTCAAAATAATTAAATACAAATCTCCCGTAGACAAATCCTGATGACAGAATATAACAATTTTGGGCATCTGGGTATTTGGCGAAAAAGACTAATATGGCTCTTTGGGATTATCTTGACGTAATACAAGAACTTTCAGGCAATAAAAACACAAAACGACCCATTATTTTAAAAGTACGAAAAATTTTCGGATAGGGTAGTCACAGATTTCAAGGTGAAATCTGAGTGACACCATGATGTAAAATGGATGAAATTACAGAAAGATAAAAGTGACAGGAATCACTCATGATTGGTGCAATCACTGGTGATTCTGGTGCTTTGAAATAAATTCATAAATTAAAATATCTTATGATTAAAACTTGATTTTACATAATGTTAAATGTTCAAAGATGATGTAAAAGAGATGAATAAACAAGTAAGAGGTACATGGGGTTTAATGTGGAGCTAAAATAAGACTCAAACCTTACTGAAGAATGATCTGTGATGCATGATGAAATTTGCAGACTGAGTGGTGAAGAGCTTATTGTGGGGTGATCCAAAATTGCTCCAAGATAATTAATAAATATGGATGGTAATGTTTAATGTTAATTATATTGTCCAAGTGTTGATTGATGATGCATAGGAAGCTATGAAACCAAATAGAAAGCAAGAATTTGTGAATTGAAGTTGAGGATCTTGGAGAGAGGTTGGAAAACTTACTTAAGTAATCACTGGCGATTTTGGTCTGTTTGAGTTTTTGTGAGGAAAAATGGAAAGAAAACTTTGCTAAATCAAGTTCTTTTTGTTTTGGATTTTGAGCAGATAGTTTTTTGGGTTTTTTGGGGACGTGTTGTGTTTGTTTTGTAGGGTGACTAAATAAGTTAGATTATACTAATTTAGGTGTGTGTGTAGATGATTTTGATAGGTGTGTAGATGATAATGATTGATGTGTGAATGATAATGATTTTTTGAGATAAGGTAGTTAGAAATAGGTTAAACATACTATTAAATGGATTTTAGGAAATGATTAAGTTTATCTAGATGGTTAGGTCTTATTTTGGATGGGGAAAACTAGGATTTCACATGTGTAAAAGTGATGTGATATGAAGATAAAATGTCATGGCATATTAGACTTAGGATAAATGATTTTAATAATTTATTGTGATTAAATGGTGAGTATGAAATATCATTTTTGATTAATTGATTAAATAAATATGAGGGGTGTAGATTTTCAGTGTCTACACTGGGCCTTCTTGAATTTTTCCATGTCCTAGACATACATCTTTCCTACAAGAAGCTACACCTAAAAATTGCACTTAATTATATCTCATGAAAATATTAAATGGGAAGGATTCCTCAAATATTTGAAAAGGTGTTGCAAGAACAAAAATAAATATCTACAATATGAAATAAACAAGTTTTTGAGACTTTTTGCAAAGTGGATATGGGAAGTTACTATAGGCAAGATATGATATAAAATGATTTTCACTGAGGAATGAAAAAGCTAATGTTGCTTCCTTACTTAATATTTTCAGAGTGTTGTTATTAATTTTCCATTTCAAAGTGAAATTTTTCTAAATATAATGTGACTATGGTCTGCTTCATTGATTCCCACGAAACTACTCTTGTTCCAAAGTGAAAAGGATATCCAAATGTGCTTTTAGTGTCATCTATACTACCAAAACTATCACTGTTTATATAACCTATGAGTTTGAACTTGTCTAAAGTTGAATACAAATTTCCATGATTCCTTGTTCCACATACATACCTCAAAATCCTTTTTCCATCTTTCCAATGTTAATCTTTAGGATATTTCATGAACCTTGATATGAGACTCGCACCATACATAATAATAAGCCTCGTGGCCATCAAATACATGAGACTTCCAACTAAACTTTTGAACAATGTTGGATACAAAAATGATCCATCATATTTTTTTCTTAACTTCAAACCTAATGCAACTGGTGTTGGTATTGTCTTCAAATTCAACATGTTAAATCTCTTCAGAACATCATTAGCATGCTTTTCTTGTGAAATAAAACCCAATTGTATTGGTTAGAAAATATTAGAATGTAGATATAAGAAAACAAACTACAAATTGTTCTCCTATTCTAATCCTTCTAAAGAATACTTCAGATTAAGCAAATGATATAAAGGATAGAGATTTAATACTTGCACTTACCAATAAAATGCAATGCTCCTCCTTTGTTGTGTTGGATTTTCTCATGAATGTTATTGATTACTTCATATTTTTTGAATTCACTTGGGTAGAACCTCCCCTTGATTGATTGATGATATTTTATGGATGCTTGATGGCCTTACAAGATGATGATTGAGATCTCTCTAGGAATTTTTGCAGCACTTACTTGTACTGTCAAAAGTTGGAGTCCACGGAGGATGAGAGCTAAATTTATAGATTGAGGGAGAGGAAGTAGAGGGTCAATATTAATCTAAGCAGGATAAAAATCAATGGTTAAGGATTGATGAGAAGAATGGGGAATTCTAAAATTTGAGGGAAGACTCCATCGAATTTAAAATTCAATGGAAAGAGGGAATTTTATTCAAATTTTTAAATTTAATGGAGGGATGTTTAGAGAGAATTCTAGAAATAGAAGCCTCTAGATTTAGAGATGGAGAATTTAATTAGATAAGGGTTAGATTATGTTAATAAAATATTGGGGAGAGATAAAATGGAGAGGATAGGCGTAGGTACGAGTAGAGTAGGAGGGTAAGTGGGTGTAGGAATATTAAATTACTAGAAAATAATAATAGGGATTAATAGTGGGATGATAAGATATTAATAATGAATTAAAGGATTAAGGATTAGATGGGATTGTTGGGTTAATAATGAGAATAATTGAGATAAGGATATATATGATAATAGTGATAAATAATAATTAATATTGTGTTTAATTATTATATGGCGAAGATGGAGTTGTAATAATGAGTTAGTTATGGGGGAATAGTAATGTTTAATAAGTATTTTAGTTATTTATTAATTATGTCGACATGTCACATGTCTACATTTTTCCCCTCTTTGAAGGGTTATTGTGAAGCAATGATCATTCAAAGAAAGAAGAGAATATTGGCAAGGGTGATTCCCCCTCAAGGGGTTGGGTGAAGAGGAAATGAGTCAGGTGAAAACTTGAAAGGAAGAGAATATCATGTTAGTGGGAGTATAAAAAATGATGAAAGAAAAATAAATAGGATTCCCTAGCCAAGGTAGCGAAATGATAAGATGCCCTGGTGAGGGGGTTGAATTGATTGAGTGGATGTCTAAGCCAAGAGGATGAGCCTGGAGGGATTGATTTGAGTTGATTAGAGGGATTATATTGATAGGATTGATAGGATGTCCCAGTCGGGAAGATCAAGTTGGATGAAATAGAGTTGATGCCCCAATCATGGATATATGAAAGGGGTTAGGATTGGTTAATTGAAGAATTGGATGCTCTGACTAGTTCAGAATATTGCCCTAATGCAAACATCAGGATTTGAACTTGGCTTGGCTAGTCCATTGTTGGGTTTGATTGATTTTAGTGCCAATGCACCACGTGCCTCTTACGCTCTTGGTTTGGATTTTAAAGATCAATTGGATGTAGGATGGGGTAGTTGAGTGGGTGAATAATACTTAAGAGGACAAAGGAAGGATCAGATGGGAGAAGGAGGAATGTTAGATAATAAGGAGATGAGGATGAAAGGGGGTTGGTGCGTTTAGGAACTATCCACATTTTCATCATTAGTAGTTGGAGTAATGTGGCATAGAGAAAAATGTAGCAAGGTATAAATACCATGATGCTTAGATTGCCAAATGTTGTTGTCCTCATATCATTGGACAAATTAAGAAACAAGGGTCCTCATATCATTGGACCATGTAAAAGAAATAAAAATAGACCTCATATCATCAACCAAGAAAAAATATGCAAGAGTTAAAACAAACATTCACAAGCATGCATGCAGAAAGAAAAAGTGACGAATGGATTCGGGATGTGGGGATGAAAAATTGGTCATTTTGTGTGAGTTTTTAATTTTTGATTGCATTAGGATCTATACGATTGTTAATTTTTAGGATTTTGTACAATTTATTTTAAATTTGTAGGTTTTTTTATGATTTTTAAATTTGTTTAGGTTTTAATGATTTTTGGAATTTTTTTGGATTTTTACGATTTTTTAAATTTTTTTGGATTTTTATGATTTTTTTATTTTTTTGAATTTTTATATTTTTACGATTTTTTTTTTTTTTGGATTTTACGATTTGTTAATTTTTTGCATTTTTATGATTTTTAATTTTTTTTCATTTTTGATTTTTTAATTTTTTTGCATTTTTACGATTTTTTAATTTTTTTGGAGTTTTACGATTTTTTAATTTTTTAGGATTTTTTATTTTTTTTGGATTGTTACGATTTTTTTAATTATTTTTTATTTTTCAATTTTTTTTTTTTTATGGATTTAGGGTGATAGACAGGGAATATTTGGGTTGGGTAGGAAGAAATGAGGTGGAAATGGATGAACGGGAACATGGTGGAAGAATAGGCATCTGGAGTGTTTTAGGGCATTGCGGCGGGTATAAAAGGGCCTCAGGGACCACACTGCAAGTCATTTTCACCACACACAGATAGAGAGACAAGAGCTTGTGAGAGAGACAATGGTGTACGCAAGGATTGTGGATCACCGAGTAGACCTGGTGAGAGAGTATTAGCGTGACTGACAGCCGATGGACCTGCGGTAAGTACTTTTTACTTTTTTTGGTTTTTTGTTTTACGTGTTTTTTTTGAGAATTTTAGGGTTTTTAGGGTAGTTTTTAGCACTAGGGGGTAGGAAGTGGCGCATATGTACACAAAATGGTGCCTTTTGCCATATCGTAGCCTATACTATGCACATGAAATGGTGTTATGCGCCATATTGTGGTGCCTTATGCGTTGCTGAGGGGGGTGGGATGATGTTTGGCGCCTATGCACTTGGGTAGGGGTAGGTTTTTGCACCTATGCACTAGATTGGTGCCTATGTCAGAAGTGGTGGTGCCTATGCCAGGGTAAATGGTGGCACCTATGCACAGTAGGGATAGGAAATGGCACTTATGCTAAGGATAGTGACGCCTATGTTGTAAAGTAGTGCTTGTGATAGATTTGGGGGTTGGAGAGTGTTTTTAAGGGTAGAATGATGGGGATATAGGGTAGAAAGATGGGGAATGATGGGTTGGGGCTGATATGTGTAGGTTGTTGTGTGCAGGTGTTATTAGATACTGTGCAGGTTTGGCATCAGTGATCTACCACCTTGACCAGATTATTAGGAGGATTTGATGAGGAGGTGGAGGAGGAGGAGGCTTCACTCTTACACATGATCAAATTATTACATGTGGAAAGGATGCCAGACTATATGAGTAGACCAAGGATTATTGACTGCACTGGCGGAGAGGTGGCATTTAGAGACTAGAACCTTCTGGCTACCTACAAGGGAGATGATAGTGACACTAGAGGATGTCTAACAGATATATTAGATTCCAGTGGAGGGAGAGTGGGTGGTGTGGCATTGGGATAGGCCCATGGCACGGTTGGGATTATTGACAGATGTAGAGGATGCACCATGTCAGGGCTACGTATAGACTTGGGGTATATTTTAGAGAGGATTATATGGAGCAGGTTCCGATGTTTTTATGCTCCCTTATCAGTTGTATTTTGTTACTCGATGGTGGACGGTGATATTTTAGCATTGGATTTCTAGATGTGGTACATACGATGTGGCAGTTGGAGACAATATATGCATGGGCACTTGTAGTATTGGCACACTTATATCATGATCTGCACAGGGTAGCTTACCAAGGAGGTAACAACATTGGGGTAGGTATTTACCATAGATCTAGAGTTATGATCACATAGGGGTAGGTAGGCCAATAGGTATCTGTCAAAAATGATGGATGGTGAGCCCTCAGTATATGGATGGTACATTCATATGGGTAGGAGAGAGCATCTGGGGGAGATGGATTTTTATAGGTGGAGGATAGACGAGCTGCAGGCAAGATATATTACTTGGTGACCATACCATCATTATGAGGCATGGGCAGGAGACCAGGTGCAGTTGAGTAGGATTTAAACACCATTTACTTAGTAGGGGTCACCCATACATGGTAGAGAGATATCGGCTAGATCACGTCCTTTGCGACAAGTTTGGTATTATACAAGATATACCTTTAGGTCACCATGTGTTTGCATGAACCACACGTGAGACTGAGGATTGGGGTGCTCTGATTCTGGAAGATGTATCCATAGGAATTTTTGATGATGTATAGGTTGTCCCGTGGATGCATTTACCAGCTATAGTAGATCCGGGGACAATACAGGGTATGAGGAGTGGTGGCAGGGGATTAGGTCATCCATGCTTACACAACCACTAGGAGGGATGAGGTTTGTACATGAATGGAGACAGGTGTATAGGGGGGTGCACAGGGACACACATTAGTGGTGCATGTACCACAAGATAGGATGGAGGAGGAGTTACAACAGGCACCACCTAGTCATTATATTGAGGTGGTCTTCCAGTGTAGCATCAAACACCATAGTCACAAGTACAGGGAGGGCCAGAAGCCATAGTCCAGATAGGTAGGATGTGGATGTGATGGAGATTGATGAATTTATGGGGCCATTACATACTATGGCGCCACCACAAATAGATATAGAAGGACCATCAGGGTAGGGGGTTATAGGTGCAAGGTCATCCTAGGGGTCAGTCCTTCTAGGTGTGTCCTTCAGGATCAACTGATACAGGGGTAGAGTTACAGGCCTATATTAATAGGTTAGAGACCGAGGCTCATGCTTGAGTAGTGGAGATAGATGATTTGAGGGTGAGAGGTGTAGCTCGCCTCAAATAAGATACAGGATTTTAGGAGGACAGTGAGCATGTTTTTAGTCATGGTGAGTCAGATGATTAGGGAGGGGATAGTATGGTAGTGAAGATAGCTCATATATATAGGGATCAGGATAGGATACATCATGCCATTAATGGCTTACGACAACAATAGTAGGTAGGTTGTGGAGATAGGATATCAGCTACTGAGACATCCTGCCTTCGGGAAGAGTTAGAGGTGAATTGCCAGGAGAGGGATCGTGCCATATGACATCGTGATAGATATCATTGCCAGAGAGATGCATACAAAGATAGATATGGTGTGTTGGATACTGCAACCAAGGCATCAGAGAGTGTGACACATGGAGTTACTCAGGGGCTGGATAGATGGTACCATCCGAGGACTGTGATGTGGGGCTAGTACCAGGCCTTGTAGAGGAGATGCATTATTACAAGTGCATTGTGACTCATCAGCTATGAGAGGAGTGACGACATGTAGAGTACTTGGCTGAGAGGAGATCAACACAACCAATGACTTCAGGGAGTATTGTCAGTGTATTATAGCCGAGACCAGATGGGGCAGGGGATGAGGGTAGCTCAGTGTAGGGATGAGTGCCTATTTTTGTGGAGATGTACATATATGGCCTATATGGGATGCCATTATTTATTTTATTGTATCATATGCATTTTATTGAATATTTGATGTTGACCAGGATGGTAACATTTTTTATGTATATATGTGTACTTTGATGAGATGTATTATTTTTGATGATGATTATTGTGATGTTTTATGGGATGACACGTGATGGATTTTAATATTTATGTGATGTATAGATGATGATTTGTGATGATGTTTTATGGCTTGATGATGAGACATATGTATGATTTTGATGATGGGATGACATTGATGTATTATTGATGTATTATGAGATATTTGATATGATGATTATGATGACATACTTTTATTGTGATGTTTTTATGATGTGTTGATGATGAATTTATGATGATTTATTGATGATTAGTGGATGTGTACATGATGATGTTGTGTATTTTACCTATTTAGAGATATTTATTGTTTTATGATGATGTGATGAGATTAGATGATGATTTATTATGGTTAGATGATGTATGTGATGATGTTAGGATTACATTGTAATTTGTTGCTAATTTGGATGCAAATTGAATGATTATGTAGGTTTATTGTGATGATGTTATATGTTTTGATAGAGTTTGATTATGATATAATGATGATGATTAGACTATGTGATGATGAGATGGATTTTAATGTGTTGATACTAATTTGTGAAGTATTTTGGATATAAAATGAATGGAATTTTATGATGATAATGATTATTTATTGTTATGGATATGTGAATAGTTGTTATATTATGGATGTTGTAGTTGGATGATAGTGATAATGAGATGTGTGTCGTTATTATGCAATGTTATCATGAGATAGTGTAATGTTTTAATATGATGGTTATTGTTTGTTATAATTAGTGTAGATTAAATATTGTGATGATTTATATGATGTGGGTATATACATATGATAATGTCCATAAATTTTTATACTGTTATTGTACAAAGGAATTTTAAAAGGTAATCTAACTCTACAAATATTTACAATGTAACAGTTACACGAAATGGGGTGGAATACAAAAGATAAAGGAAAAGTGATTGTGAAGGGTATGGAAAATTTTAGGATCCCAAAAAAAATCATAGAAATTTGTTAGCAAATCTGGGAAAAGTGACTTTCGCACTAATGGCGAACTAGGGAAAATTGACTTTGACGCTAATATGTTGTCGTTCAGTAGCATTTTTTATGCTACTGGCCGACAACATATATTATGTTGTCGGATGATAGTATATAATGTTGGCCAAAAATATATTTTAATTTTTGAAAAATCATTATTTGACAATAGTAGTGTAGTGCCCACACTTTACACACACAAATACAACAGTAAAAATACCAGGATAATTTTTTTTTTCTTACATTGCTCATTACAAAACGCCACAAGGACTCCAAGTCAGGAAAACTCAACAACATATACACACTTACACATAAGTCATCAAATCACATAGACACATGACAACACCATATACATGTTTATACCACACTTTTCCAAATGAAAGAGTACTAGCAATGACCCAACCACAAGAAAATGACTTCAGGATTGGCAAACCCACAACACATCATTTCTTTAATTACATCTTAGTTACGATTAACATTCTAAGAACATTATTGTGCAAGTATAGTTTTCTCCTTTTCCATCTACAAAATCTTAAATTCAATCCACATTTAAATTACAGTTTGACCAATTTAGGTTGGCTTCCTTTATGCATCACGGAAATTTCCATAACTTACTTGCTTATTTGGCACAATTCAAATCACATATACAGTACTTAATTATCTTGTTCTTATGTTAAGAATATGCTTCTCAAACATTTATTTAATGTTTAAAATTTACCCTTGCTACACAAGTGAATCTAACGTGATGTCAAGGTGAAATCTTGGGATTAAGGAAGACATAGATTCGAGATAGCTTTTTCCCCAAGAACATCCATCGATCACGGAATAGTTATTTCGCTACCATAGTTAATAAAGTTCAATAACTTATGGACTTCCATTTATATTTATATATCTTTTGTTTTCTCGAAGTTTGGTCACACCAAGGCAATTTATATTCTTTGCACACATGAAAAAGTTTAATTAAGTTATAAGGACTCCAAGAGTGGCCTTAATCCTAATCTCCAATCTCATTTTCATCTTATATGACTTGCTCTTACATCGCACTATGGTCTCATTCTTAGCATCATTTTCAAAACAAAGAGTTACGAAAGCACTTGTCTGACATCTTAAGGAAGTACATGGCTAGGAGCATTATAAACTACACATGAACACAAGTGATCTATGTTCACGAAGATCCCATATCTTTGCATTGCACGATTCCACATAAGAAATATTCTTTATTCCTTAATGCCATAAAATGACATAACAAGGGATTATGGGACAAGATTTCAGTTTCTAAGGTTCTCTAGAATCAACATCTTTCAAAACAATTTCGTAAGGAGTTAAATTATAGTTTTCTACCCACAAGTTAACATCCTAATCAATTAGGGTTTAGTTTAATTCCAATTTTCACTTAGGGCTTTACGCTCTATTATAGATTAGATTAAGGTTCAAAACATATTCACCCTATAAACCCTCCGTAAAAGATCAAAGCACTATATTGTCACTAGCCAAAGATAGTACATATAGCTAAGAGGATCTATTCATTAACAAAATTTTAAGTGATAGAACCACTATTTCACTAGCTCCATGATGTCATCTGGATCCCACACGAAATTCACAAGAAATTCATTCGATGTCCACTAGGAAGATTTATTTGACTTTGACTGTTGCTCCTATATGTTTGGTTTATGTCGATGTCACTAAACGTACCTACTAAGACGATAAACCCCTTTCTTGGGATCTTATTTGCCTAAACTAGGATGTTCCATCGAGTGTAAAGGTTTGTTTGAAGGTCACAATTTTCTACGCTAAGGGATTAACATAGGCAGGTTAGTTATATACAAATTTTGAACTAAGGTTGACTGTTGTGGTTAGGTTCCTTTATTACATTTTCAAGGTAAGAAACACAACACCAATTATTAAACCAATAATTGCACAATGAAAGTTCACTACAAGGTATAAATTTCAATTCCTTTTGACATTTGTATTCCACTTTTACCATAACAATTTTGGGATCAAAATAACATCCATGAAAGAAATACCAATTTCTCAAGCACTTATTAATCTAGCGACTTTTACATACTACCAATTTCAATAGTAAGTCTTTCAATATAATACCAAAAATAAACCATGAATTACTCAACGCCTTTACATCATCATTCTTTCATCCTGTAAAAACCACGTGAGCAAGATATCAGCGATAAATCGCTGGCATGGCATCCACCCTAATCAACATAATTATCATTTTTCAGTTTCCCATTTACATATGATAATAATTACAATTTGCAATCGAAATAAAAAGGTTTAGAGACATGTATTCATTACATTTCATTTTGCTTCTTTTTGTAACCCAGGAGAGAGAAAGAGAAGGGTAGAGAGAGAAAACACCGTTTTGTCAAAAGTTCTAATGCACACAACAAGTTACATTATAGTGTTTTAAATAGTTATTTACATGTGTTAAAAGTTTCTAGGGTGATTTGGCAACCCTACGAGGGTCCCGCAACTTTCTATTTTTACATTTTCTCACTAGCTACAAAACGTTCAAAATGGGCTCAGAGGCTAAGAAACTACTTCCAAAAGTCATCTTCCGATGAGAACGCACACCATGATTAAATTTATACATATCCCCAAATATACCAAGAATTCATAGCAACTGACGGAATTGGGAAAAAGTGAACGGTTTACGTTTGGCAGCTAGTTTTCCGAGGCCACTAGTCATAGTTCACCCAGTTGTAAAATGACAAAAGTTAGCTCGAGGGCTCAGAACACCACATCCATAACTGACGTTCGATGGAGGAGAACGCAACGAGACATCTCCTACTAGTTCCCCTATATAAGGAGAATTAATCAGAGTCGACGGGACTGAGAACTAGAAAACCATTTTCAAATGGCGACAAGTTTTTTGGAGTGACAAGATGAAATTGGTCCAGTTTGACCTCGTCAAACTGCGACCGGAGGCCTACAAAATGGCTTCACCAAACTATCCCAAAAATTTCTCTTTCCTATACTGAATGTTCCATGCATTTTTCTAGTATAAACGCTAGAGGTTTGCGAAGACGGGACGTAATTTCTCCATTCAGGTTTCAAATGGCGGTTCAAAACGAAAGCCAACTTTCTAGATTTAACAACTTTCTACTGCTATAAACTAGTGCAACATGGCTCCTATAAGAGCATCAAAAGGATGTCATATGTTCGTTTCGGGTCAAACCAAAGGTCAAGGTGACTCCTTGTATACCAAGGTATACGAATGAAACTTCACATCTCGTTTCCAAAGTTACGAAGGGTACTTAGTGAGTCTCCAAAAAATGCAAAAAAATTAACTATTTAAACAGGGAGAAGGTCAACATTATTTCTGGGAAGTCAAATTTCGTCTGGTCGATAAAACAATATTGGAGCGATCAAGATGGGTAAGATTTTTCTAAATCATCTCGAAGTGAGGGTGATAGTTCATGGTTTAAAGTAGACGAGTTATAATGACTTCGTGAGTTACGACACGACAATTTATTGTTTTGCAACGAGTTGAAGGGACATTTAACTGTATTAAAAATCCTAATAATTTAAAATTCTATTTAGTTGCAAAAGAGAACTAAAACATGAGAATTATGAGAGGTAAGGGAAGAAGAACCATGCCTGGAAACGATGAGTCAAACGGTCAAGGGGCTCCAAGTGGTTTACACTCAGATCCGTCGAGACCACCATTGTTGCCACATGATGCCAGATAGTCACATGCAAACCAAGCCATTCATTGTGCACCCATGTCTCATCCCATCTCATCCCGATCCCTGAATAAATTTTCTTGTCAAACAGATCACACGCCTTTTCAACAAAATCCATTTTTTGTGCATATCCTCTGAAACAAATTTCAAATACAATGCATGGAAGCATTAATTGGTTCTAACAGTAGCTGAAGCTTGCACTTGGAAGAGGTGAGGCAATAATTCTTGGCATGATTCTACCACTCATGCCAAATATTTCAACCCTTCACTTTTTCAAAGGCTAATTAAACAAAAATGAAGCTTACATCAGGGTATGTTACCATAAGACCACACCTTTGAGGCATTCTCATGAGACTCAAATATCTTTTTGAATCCAAGATGCATTTTTACAAAGGAACTCATGCCATCATTTGTATATCCCTCATGCACTCCAGAACCACATTCTTTGCAGGTATTCTGGAACATTTCTAAACATATTGCAATGTAAACTAAAACTTCAAAAATACCTTCTCCATAATGCTTTGACGGATGTCATACCTATTCAAAGCTCCCATTTTGACAGCGGCTGGGAGGTTGCTGGAAAAAAAGTTGTGGAGTCTGGCTTTACATGTACCAGATGCATTTTCTTGGAATTTTCCAAGGCCTTTTCAACAAACCCATTTGTGCATATCCTGCCATCATGGCATTCCATGGGCCCACATCTATTTGATGCATTCCATCAAACAGTTCACAGGCCTCCTACACATCCGTTTTGCGCATACATGTCTACCAAGGTAGTAGCAACTACAACATCTGACAAAACCCTCTCTCCATTTGTTTTGATGTCATTTCCATGGGAAAAGGAGCTGAGTTTTGACGTAGGCTGAGAGGATGTTGGCAAAGGCACATGCGGCAGGAAACATGGCACTGGAATGACATTTCGTGATGCATTTCTTTGGGTAAAAAGCACCCAAAGCACACTGGTTGGGTGAAAAAAGTCATCCAAGAGCTGGTTCCAATGATTCATGGCACATTTGCCATGTCTTTCTTCCATACATTTTCAGGGAAAACTCATTTGGCCTCTTCTCCATTTTTCTTTGACCCAAAACCAGAATAACCCACGCAGTAAAAAAAATTGACCACCCCTTCTTTTTCCTGATGGCATTGTTTGTTTGCCCAAAAAATTTAAATCCATGCCCTAATCCACCCTAAAGATTTCATGGCCTTCATTTATTTATTTTTAATTCTTTTAAATTTATTTATCTATTTCTTTTTGTTTGTTTTAATCTAAAAATTCATAAAACCCTAAAACGAAGTAGAATAATAAATAAAATATAACTTAAAGTCAATCCATTACCAGTGATAAAATTTTACACAAAAGCAACTAATCGAAGTCGGTGATATGAATTATAATAGTATTATAAACATTATTTTAATGATTTTATAAGCTAAAATAATGATAATAATTATTAATCCTATTAATGGCGACGACCAGGCAACTCGACGAACCGAGAACCAGATTTTCCTTTAACCGGATAGTTGTCCATGACGCTACGAGGTCCACAGTTTGGGGTGTCGACAATGACCTGAAAGGCAAGAAGGAGAGGGAAGGTGAAAAATCTTCACTGCGACATGGACAAGGTCAACAACGGTCAATGAAAGCACACGCACACAAGTCTCCCAGGCTTAGCAATTTTAGGTCGTCATGCCAGGGATTGGGGGAACATCGAACGGGGCATTACATCCTCCTCCCCTTAAGAAAGCATCGTCCTCGATGTGACATACAATGAAGAAGGAGAAATGGTAAACAAAAAGGAATGAATAAGGTGAAGGCACGCACTAAGGTTAATATTTCAGACACAAAATCACGGTCACGGGGTGGCCCTAGGAACATTGGTAGAAATTTTAACTTTCAAGGTTCTGTGAAGATTGGTAGTTTCCTCTTATTCGTTATTTCATTAATCTCTTTCTATTAACATTATTCTTAATTCAAGTCCTTTAAAATTTCATTTTTGTAGAATTTTAGTTTATTCATTCCTGTGGGTTCCCATCATGAACTACAGTCACAACACCCTACCAGGGTCATACACAACACTAAAATTTCACAAGCATACTTTTACATACTTTCACGACCGTATCACATCACAAGGGTTTCACCAAACCATGGAATGACAACAAGTAGACCACATAGCAAATAATTTCCAACAATTACGTCCTAGACATAGATCTAGTACACACATATGACTGAAAAACAAAATCAACACGCTGATACATATACAACGGGTATCACAAGACCCAAAAAATCCATGACTGCAACAACATAGTGCCAAGACAATATCCAATAGTCCATACCAACCAAGAGGAGAGTCAAGCCTCATATCATAACAAGGTGTCAAAAAGACTCACACAGGTACACATAACTCACTATACCAATCTCCACACATCACAAGGCATCACAAAACCCCAGATATCTCCAAAAGCAACATAATACAACTCCATATACCTCCCCAAAGCATCACCAAATAATCTCCATATACCTCCCAAGAGGAAGAAACATAGTGCCAGAACCAAGTCGGGTCACTCAACCATAGAGCCCCATCAAGAATATCAGGTCACTCAACCATAGAGTGCCATAAAGAATAATAGGTCACTCAACCATAGAGGCCTCATCTCCTAGAGGCTTCTCCTTTTAATGAGGCCGGGTCACCCTATGGCCCTAGGCACATAGAGCCCCGTCACCCCCAACCCAAGTGACATAATAACTCGTGGTTCAACAACCCGCTAGTTATCTGTAACTCCTTGGGGCGTACCCCCATACAACGAAGTGGGTCCATAGGTTCAACCACTCCATGGTTAATCCCATGACCCTATTCCAACACATTACGACATTAGAACCAGCATAACAATCCATTCAAATGCCAAGTGGCAAAATCAAAAGCCTTGGGCTAGGCTACAAAACTTTCAAATATAAAAAGAAAGTTTTAAAACCAAGAAAAACAAATGGCTAATTAGCCTTGGTTAGTGCAAAATCCAAATGTTAATGCAACAATCAAATAAATGCCCAAAATATAAGAACATGTCAATCAAGAAAACGGTTGGTTCTAGCTAAAATAGATAATGATCAATTTACGAATAAAATACGTATTGAGAAAATAACACATTACAATCACTATGTGGCCTCATACCGCCACCAAAGGGGTACTCATCGAGTTGCTGGCACTCGGACATCGAGCCTCAGCTCGTGAAAATATACATGTAACCAGAAATGAGTAAATCAAATAATGTATCTGTCATCATCTCTTCCTGAATCATAACTCCAAACTCCCACAAGGATCAACATAGTCAAAATCACATAGGATTATTCAATGAACAATCCAATAGGAAAGAGCAGGGAACTCTAGTTGCATAAGTTGAGCCTAAGGTGGTGCGCACCCACAATATACTGAGCAAGCTCAAAGTATACTAAACAGATAGAAGTGGGTTTTCAGTCTATATAAGACTCCACTTCCTCACTCGTACTCGGCTCAAGATTATGAAAACCTGGTCCATGCCTCCTCTCTCCACACATACACTCTTGACAGTTTATCCCCTTAGGGTCGTCTAGTGTAAGGTTTCACAACATACACATAACTACATCACTAACACAATGGTGTTTCACACACATTAACCATAACACCTTACGCATGGTATATATATACAGGGTATAACACAATCATACTTTCACGGGTTACGATACATCACATTACCACATCCTGCACCCAAAGTGCAATCACTGTACACTAGGGATCATACTCACCATATGCCCCTAAATCATGACATGAACCATCACATATTACATGAATTATACATATGAGGAAAACAATGTCTAATCTTACAACATATAGTCAATTGCAAAACAACACGACGATGCACACAACTAATCACAATATGGTGATGACATCACGATAAATTCAATTCACTTTACATCAATTTTTCATGCAATACATCAATACATCTTCACATCACATAAGGTCAAAATGTTTCAACACTCTGCAATTCACAATATCATTCCATTCACACAAAAACAAGGTGGTACATCACACACGGATTCCTCATTGGATCCACGAAAAAGGAGAGTCAATACTCTAATCACAAGTAGTAATTCACAAGTGAATTCTTCATAGAATCCACACAAAGGAGAGAGAATACTCCCATCCCCAGCACATCAACATGATAACAAATGCACACTAAGTGACATACACATCATGTGCGTTCACACTATCACAATTACGACATAGATCACATCACTCTTAAAACACATTACTCTTCCAATATTTATCACCATCATGAAACACCATCACCATCATGCAACCCATCATGTAACACCATCACTATCATGAAAAATCATCACAACTCCAATCTGTCCCAGAGGTTCGAGAGCATGAACCTCCACTCTGATACCATATGTAGTGCCCACATTTTACACACCCAAATACAACAGTAAAATACCAGGATAATTTTTTTTTGACTTACATTGCTCATTACAAAACACACAAGGACTCCAAGTACAGGAAAACTCACAACACATACAACACTTACATAAGTCATCAAATCACATAGACACATGACAACACCATATACATGTTTATACCACACTTTTCCAAATGAATGAATACTAGCAATGACCCAACCACAAGAAAATGACTTCAGGATTGGCAAACCCACAACACATCATTTCTTTAATTTCATCTTAGTTACGATTAACATTCTAAGAACATTATTGTGCAAGGATATTTTTCTCGTTTTTCCATCTACAAGATCTTAATTTCATTCCAATTTTAATTTACAGTTCGACCAATTTAGGTTGGCTTCCTTTATGCATCACGAAAATTTCCATAACTTACTTGCTTATTTGGCACAATTCAAATCACATATACAGTACTTAATTATCTTGTTCTTATGTTAAGAATATGCTTCTCAAACGTTTATTTAATGTTTAAAATTTACCCTTGCTACACAAGTGAATCTAACGTGATGTCAAGGTGAAATCTTGGGATTAAGGAAGACATAGATTCGAGATAGCTTTTTCCCCAAGAACATCCATCGATCACGGAATAGTTATTTCACTACCATAGTTATTAAAGTTCAATAACTTATGGACTTCCATTTATATTTATATATCTTTTGTTTTCTCGAAGTTTGGTCACACCAAGGCAATTTATATTCTTTGCAACACATGAAAATGTTTAATTAAGTTATAAGGACTCCAAGAGTGACCTTAATCCTAATCTCCAATCTCATTTTCATCTTATATGACATGCTCTTACATCACACTATGGTCTCATTCTTAGCATCGTCTCAAAACAAAAGAGTTACGAAAGCACTTGTCTGACATCTTAAGGAAGTACATGGTTAGGAGCATTATAAACTACACATGAACACAAGTGATCTATGTTCACGAAGATCCCATATCTTTGCATTGCACGATTCCACATAAGAAATATTCTTTATTCCTTAATGCCATAAAATGACATAACAAGGGATTATGGGACAAGATTTCAGTTTCTAAGGTTCTCTAGAATCAACATCTTTCAAATCAATTTCATATGCAAGGAGTTAAATTATAGTTTTCTACCCACAAGTTAACATCCTAATCCACTAGGGTTTAGTTTAATTCCAATTTTTTTTTTCACTTAGGGCTTTGTGCTCTATTATAGATTAGATTAAGGTTCAAAACATATTCACCCAATCAACCCTCCGTAAAAGATCAAAGCACGATATTGTCACTAGCCAAAGATAATACATAGAGTTAAGGGGATATATTCATTAACAAAATTTTAAGTGATAGAACCACTATTACCACTAGCTCCATGATTCATCTGGATCTTCTAAATCTATCACAAGAAATTCATTAGGATGCAGAAGATTTTATTTGACTGTGTTGCTCCTATATGTCTGGTTTATGTCGATGTCACTAAACGTACCTACTAAGACGATAAACCCCTTTTCTTGGGATCTTATTTTCCTAAACTAGGATGTTCCATCGAGTGTAAAGGTTCGTTTGAAGGTCACAGTTTTCTACGCTAAGGGATTCAACATAGGCAGGTTAGTTATATACAAATTTTGAACTAAGGTTGACTGTTGTGGTTAGGTTCCTTTATTACATTTTCAAGGTAAGAAACACAACACCAATTATTAAACCAATAATTGCACAATGAAAGTTCACTACAAGGTATAAATTTCAATTCCTTTTGACATTTGTATTCCACTTTTACCATAACAATTTTGGGATCAAAATAACATCCATGAAAGAAATACCAATTTCTCAAGCACTTATTAATCTAACGACTTTTACATACTACCAATTTCAACAATAAGTCTTTCAATATAATACCAAAAATAAACAATGAATTACTCAACGCCTTTACGTCATCATTCTTTCATCCTGCAAAAACCACGTGAGCAAGATATCAGCGATAAATCGCTGGCATGGCATCCACCCTAATCTAACATAATTATCATTTTTCAGTTTCCCATTTACATATGATAATAATTACAATTTGCAATCGAAATAAAAAGGTTCAAAGACATGTATTCATTACATTTCATTTTGCTTCTTTTTGTAACCCAGGAGAGAGAAAGAGAAGGGTAGAGAGAGAAAACACTATTTTGTCAAAAGTTCTAATGCACACAACAAGTTACATTATAGTGTTTTAAACAGTTATTTACATGTGTTAAAAGTTTCCAGGGTGATTTGGCAACCCTACGAGGGTCCGCAGCTTTCTATTTTTACATTTTCTTACTAGCTACAAAACGTTCAAAACGGGCTCGGAGGCTAAGAAACCACTTCCAAAAGTTATCTTCTGATGAGAACACACACCGATTAACTTTCTACGTGTCCCCAGATATACCAAGAATTCATAGCAACTGACGGAATTGGAAATAGAGTGAACGGTTTGTGTTTGGTGGCTAGTTTTCCGGGGCCACTGGTCGTAGTTCACCCAGTTGTAAAATGACAAAAGTTAGCTCGAGGGCCCAGAAAACCACATCCATAACTGACGTTTGATGGAGGAGCACGCAACGAGACATCTCCTACTAGTTCCCCTATATAAGGAGAATTCATCAGAGTCGACGGGACTGAGAACTAGAAAACCATTTTCAAACGGCGACAAGTTTTCTGGAGCGACAAGACAAAATTGGTCCAGTTTGACCTCGTCAAACTGCGACCGGAGGCCTACAAAATGGCTTCGCCAAACTATCCCAAAAAGTGCTCTTTCCTATACTGAATGTTCCATGCATTTGTTCTAGTATAAACACTAGAGGTTTGCGAAGACGGGAAGTAATTTCTCCATTCCAGGTTTCAAATGGCGGTTCAAAATGAAAGCCAACTTTCTAGATTTAACAACTTTCTACTGTTGTAAACCAGTGTAACAGGGCTCCTATAAGAGCGTCAAAAGGATGTCATATGTTCATTTTGGGTCAAACCAAAGGTCAAGGTGACTCCTCGTATACCAAGGTACACGAATGAAACTTCACATCTCATTTCTAGAGTTACGAAGGGTACTTAGTGAGTCTCCGAAAAATGCAAAATTTAACTATTTAAAACAGGAGAAGGTCAACTTTATCAATGTGGAGTCAAATTCATCTGGTCGATAAAACAATATTGGAGTGATCAAGATGGGTAAGATTTTTCTAAATCATCTCAAAGTGAGGGTGATAGTTCATGGTTTAAAGTAGATGAGTTATAATGACTTCGTGAGTTACGACACGACAATTTATTGTTTTGCAACGAGTTGAAGGGACATTTAACTGTATTAAAAATCCTAATAATTTAAAATTCTATTTAGTTGCAAAAGAGAACTAAAACATGAGAATTATGAGAGGTAAGGGAAGAAGAACCATGCCTGGAAATGATGAGCGAAGTCAGGTAAAGGGGCTCCAAGTCAGTTTACATCTCTTGCATCCGTTGAGACCACCATTGTTCCACCATGATCCAGGTACTCACGTGCAAACCAAGCCATTCGTTGTGCACCCATGTCTCATCAAAAAACCATTTTGTGTTTTCAAGTAGTCATCCCCGATCCTTAGAGATCATTTTCTATGTCAAACAGATCACACGCCTTTTCAACAATCCATTTTTGTGCATATCCCAATTTGAGATCAAGGAACACTTTTCAAATACAATGCATAGAGATTATTTACACTTTTCAGAAACAAACCATTGTTGTGCAAGTGTTGCTTTAGAGGTGCAAATTGCATACATTTCCTTCCAAGCATGCAAGCAGGTTTACAACTAAGCTCAAGAGGTACAATATGCCTATGACGGTCATAGGCCATGCATTCCATGATACTACAAAGGCATGCTTATGCATTTGTATTTACAACCCTCAATTATGTCAAACATTTTCTTGAAATGCCTATTTAAACAGAAAATGATTTTTTTGCACATCCTGCCATCATTGCAGTCCATAAGACCACATATCTTTGAGGTATTCTGTCAAACAGTTCACATGCATTCCACATTTTGCATATGTATTTTCCAGGGTGCTTGGAACTAAAACATGCTGGCAAAAATATTCTCCATAATGCTTTGACGGATGTCATACCCTATTTTAAAGCTCCCATTTTGACAACGGCTGGGAGGTTGCTGGAAAAAAAGGCTGTGGAGTCTGGCTTTACACGTAGCAAATGCATTTTCTTGGAAGTTTCCAAGGCCTTTTCAACAAACTCATTTGTGCATATCCTGCCATCATGGCATTCCATGAGCCCATCTATTTGAGGCATTCTGTCAAACAGTTCACATGCCTCCTACACATCCATTTTGTGCAGGCATACATGTCTACCAGGGCAGTAGCAACTACAACATCTGACAAAACCCTCTCTCCAATGTTGTGCATGAAAGTCTTTCCACGCTGGGAAAGGATGCTGGCGAATTTTGGACTATGAGAATGCTAAACATTGGTTTTCATTCGTTCAACAAGGAAACATGGCACTCCATGGGATGACATCGAACTTTCTTTGGAAAGGCTAAAAAGTTCCAAAGCCACTGCGTTGGGTGAACAAACTCATGTGCAAGACTGGTTCCCCCCTTCCATGGCAGCGGCTGCTCACTTTCCCACAACAAAAAAAAAAAAAAAAACCAACTGCAATTTTTTATGAACTTTTTCGACTTCCTCCACTTTGCCCTAATCCACCCCTTTTCACGGGTTTTCATTTATTTATTTTTAATTCCTTTTAAATTTATTTATCTATTTAGTTTTGTTTGTTTTAATCTAAAAATGGCATAAAACCCTAAAACGAAGTAGACAAATAAATAAAATATAACTTAAAGTCAATCCATTACCAGTGATAAAATTTTGACACAAAAGCAACGGATTGAAGTCGGCAATATGAATTATAATAGTATTATAAACATTATTTTTAATGATTTTACGGCTAAAATAATGATAATAATTATTAATCCTATTAATGGCGACGACCAGGTAACTCGACGAACCGAGAACCAGATTTTCCTTTAACTGGATAGTTGTCCATGACGCTACGAGGTCCACAGTTTGGGGTGTCGACAATGACCCGAAAGGCAAGAAGGAGAGGGAAGGTGAAAAATCTTCACCGCGACCTGGACAAGGTCAACAACGGTCAACAAAAGCACATGCACACCAGTCTCCCAGGCTTAGCAACAAGGTCATCATGCCAAGGGACTGTAATTAATTGGAACATCAAACGGGGCATTATAATAGTTAAAATGACCAGCTTGACGATAAATCTGTCCTCACAAAATATTGCACAATTGTTTTTTTTAAAAAATGATTTTGTGAAAAAAATACAAATTTCACTAATTTTGCATGGGATTTTTTAAAAAAATTTCCATGTTAGAGTTAAAATGATTGTCTCAATGAGAAATATGTCCTCCCAAAATAATGGTGCAAGAAAAAAACAAATCATACTCCTTTTTTTTGTCTATTGCTACTGGACGGTGGCATATTTTATGGTTATCAGACTGACATCATAATATATGATGTAGTTGGTAACATATTTTATGCTACCATCCAAAAACATAAATTATTTTATAGATTGCTTCTGGTAGCATAAAAATATGCTACATTCAATGAACAACATATATTTATGTATGTTAGACCAGTAGCATAAAACATGCTACAGAATAAAAATATTAAGGTGAATATTGTGAATTTATCTTTCATCCATGAATATTGTGAATAACCCCTAAAATTAACTTATTCCTAGAATTTTTTCAGTAACAAGGTTACTCCCTTCATGAAAAATTTATCCAATTTCAAATTTTAAAAACTGGAATAGTCATGAATTAACAAATATTTGCCACTAAAGTGATTCCCTAGCAAAGGGGAATATACAACTGATATTGGATGGGGAGGCTTAGAGAAATATACAATCCTCATGATATCACAAGGGTTACATTTCTCAACATTTGACTTGGAAGCTTCTAAATGATGTAGGTCCCAAAAGTTTTAGAAAATGTGACCTTCGCTAGGATCAAGATAGTATTCCAAGTCATGCTAGAGCCCTTTCTTCGTAGTCAAGATCAGAACAAGTATGGATTTAAGATAGTGGGGAAAGAATGTGGATAGGGATGGATACGTGGGTATGGATAAAGGGGCTTGGACCAAGTTTGTTAACACGTACGTCAAAGCACTAGTGGACGTAGGATCTAGTTCACCATAGTGCCAGAAAATGGTTTTCACCATTGTACTTGCCTAAGGTATGACCGAAGTTGTTTTCACCATTAGACGGATTATTTTTTATATTATTTTATTTTATCTTTATCTTTATTTATTTTTTAGGATGTGGAAACTTAGGCATAGAAGCGCTTGAGATGCATGATGTTCATGTGCTCCTCTAGCTCATGCCCATCATGAGTAGCAAGATTATAAGCCCCGAAGCCAAAGTTGGCGATGACGACATAAGGTCCGAGCCAACTAGGTTTGAACTTTCCCTTCTTTTCTGGAACCGCAATTAGTGTTATTCTAGTTTTCTTTACCAGGACTAGATCACCCACTTGGAATTCACATGTTTTGATGTGGTTTTTGCAATGTTTGCGAAGGAAATTTCGATACTCTTTGAGATGGTCTAAGGCTTGGAGGCATTTCTCATCTAACAGCTCAAGTTCTTGTAGGTGGTGTACTCGATATTCCTCATCGTCAATGAGGTTTTACAGAGAAACACGAAGGGAAGGGAGATCGATCTCAATAGGCATGATTGATTCAGTGCCAAAGACGAGGGATTATAGAGTGGAGCCAGTGGGAGTGTGGATAGATGTACGATAGGCCCATAAGGAAGGATAGATTTGTGTATTCCAATCACGTTCTTCTTGACTAAATTTATTCCTAACATAGATGTGTTTCAGGAAACATTTTATTGGATGCTTCAGATTGTCAATTTTCTTGTGGGTAATATGGGGTTGAAATTTAAGCTTAGTATGTAAATGGTCACAGAGTTCATGGAATTTTTTGATTTTTGAATGACTTACCATTTTCCTGAATTATAGCGGATGGAATACAATAGTGGAAAATGATGTGATTAAGGATGAACTTGGATAATTTGTTTGTTGGTGACATAACTGATAGAGATGGCTTCGACCCATTTAGTAAAGTATTATGTGGCAGTAATGATAAATTTATGACCATCATATGAAGTGGGATTTAGTTTTCCTGTGATATTGAGACCTGAGGTAGAAAAGGGTCATGGAGTACTAATATGTTATAAAGCTTGTGAGGGCACATGAATGAGGTCGACATGTTTCTAGAATGAGACACATTTTCAGACATATGAACATACATATATCTCCATGGTATGTGAGTAGTGGCCAATACGCATAAGTTTCTTAGCAAGTACCACACCACTGGTGTGAGCACCTCAGATCCCATCGTGAACTTCCTTGAGTGCTAATTTGACCTCTTGGGCATTAAGGCATCGTAACAGGTTCTTGTCAAAGCCTCTATGATAGAAAGGATGGTGAATCTAGAATCACATTAGATGAAATATTTACGATGGTTGCAAAGAAGATTGGGTGGAAGGGTATGGTCATGGAGATAGGTGCAGATGTCATGATACTATGGGGATTCAAGACCAATAATCTCACATACCATCTAAGATTTGGGGAAGTCATAGGCCTGGAACCATTAGTTGTTCAACCAAGAAATGAGAATTAGGGGCATCTAAAGGCATGTCTAATAAAAAACTAATGGTTTCCATTGCCTCTGACCTACTCAAACTAAATGTGCTTGAAGAAGATCTTGAAACTGTCTACCGTTCACTTATAAGGAACCAATTTATCATATTTGGTCAAGTATTCATCCTTAACCTATTTAATTATGAGCTATGAGTCACCAAAGACATTGAGAGTTTTGATGTTACATTAGATGGCCAATCTTAGTCTAGCTATGAGTTCCTCATATTCAACTATATTGTTGGTGTAAGGAAATGTGAGCCAAACATCCTTAGGGATTAGATATCCATGAGGTGTGATAAATATAATTCTTGCTCCTGAGGCATGATTTGTAAAAAAGCCATCAAATTATAATTTTCAGGTGCCTAATTATTCAATGGTGAATATAGATTCATTTATAAACCATGTATTAAGTGGCGTGGTATTAGAAATTGGATATTTTGCTAACTGATCTTCCAAAACCTATCCTTTGATAGCCTTCTTATTAACATATTCAATGTAAAACTCACTCAAGAGCATGATTCATTTAGCCATGCATCTTGTTAAAGATGATTTTGAAATTAGATGTTTTAGAGGATCTACTTTAGCTATGATCTTGATTGTATTATTGAGCATATAGTGACACATCTTTTGGGAAGAAAAGACAATGTCAAAACATGCCTTTTCCATAGGTGTTTAGTTGATCTCATAAGTGACTAGTGTTCGACTTAGATAATAAATGGCCTATTATTTTTTGTGGTCATCATGCTACGCCAAAGAGCTCCTCAGACATGTTGGGTAGCTGAAATGTAAAGGAGGAGGGGAATTCCCAGAGTGGGAGGCACTAATATTGGAGGATGTAGTAGATATTATTTGAGTTTTTCAAAAGAGGCTTGATGGTGTTGTAAATCAACTTGCACAAATTAATATGTTGTACATTGAATTACATTCTTATAATTATCAGATCAAGGAGCATAGAATTGAAATATTGTCGGTGTTATATGCACAGTTATATTTGATCTAGGAGGTTGGAAAGGAAATAACTACAACATAACAATGTTGAAAGCAAAATAAAATTAAAAGTTGAAAATGAAGTATTGCTAAATGTTATTATTGAAACAAAGTTGGAAATTCAGAGAAAATATTGTTCCTAACGAAATATGTTAGGAATAAAACTTAGCTTAATTTATCATTAGTTGATATTTGAATAAATGTAATAAGTTAAAGTATTTAATTTAAATAATTTAAACTTATTTCAATAAATATTAGTTATCCTTAGTTCTTAGTTAACTAAGTGATAGTGTTCTCATTCCTATGTTTGTGGGATCATGTTCTATCTTGCATATTTTGTTCTCAGATGATTTCCATGAGAGGCAATAGGGGCAGTTAGGGGAAATATGGTATTTTTGCACATTTTCTCAGATTAGGTGATTTGTTTCCATATATTGTGGATGAGATAGAAGTTGTCCTATATCTATAAATATTGCAGCTCTCTCATTTTTTTTGTAATGCTTGATTTTGATATTAATAAAATACACAAGCACCGTCTTGTTTCTGTGTAAAGCTTCTATGTCAAATATTGTTTTCAAGTATTCATTCTCAAGATTTGGTATCAGAGCAACATTCTGATCCAGGGAAAAGTGTAGGAAGTTTTTAGGGAGACCTAGAGAAATTTCAGAGCTTGGAGGAGCCATAGATGCCCCCCAGCCATTTCATAGTCCCTACCAAAATCCACACCTGGTTCATGGATTTATTTGCAGTTGAAGAACACATGGAGTACAATCACAAGGCCCTTACAGACCTGGATGTAACTCTGTTGCAGAAGGTGACATTTTTTATTCTCTAGTATTTAAAAAAACATTACATGTACCTGCAAATTTTCTTTAAAATAAGAATCATTTTAAAAAGTATATATAATATTTTTGTATTGTGGGAACTCAATATTTTCAAGTTCCCCAAATAACTTCTCCTTCCTCTTCTTTGTGCATTGTCTTTTCATATATCTAGCAAGATAATTCTACGTCCCTGTGAGAAGATCTCTGTCCAAAGTGACTTCCTAAAGCCTCCAATCAACCTGAAGATTGCATTCATAGATCAAGATCATTAATGAGAAGAAGAATACATTCCTACAAAATATTCACCATCGAAAGCTTGAGGGATATAAAAAAATTACTTCCCAACAATATACCTGCATGAAGCTAAAACAAGGAAGAAATAAATAAGAAAAAAGGTGTCAAAGGTTTATTTTAACGCTTAGGCAAAGCAATTTAAATGCATTTGTGCTCTAATACAGACCAATTGAGCCACTTAAGATCTAATCTGTGTTTCATTTTTTAAAAATCTTGCTTTTAAAAAAAATTCTTATTTGGATTTTGTGAAAAAAATAGAAGGAAAGAAAAAAATTTCCATTTTTGGGAAGGGGCCCGGAAAGATATTGAAATCAAAAGTTAAAAAAGTCATAAATTTCAACTGGTACCTTGGATTAAGGTGCTATTTTTTAGAAAGTGTGTGTTTTTGAGATATCTACATATTGGTCTATATTTTAATAAGTTTTGTCTTGTGAAAATTGCAAAAATTAAATTATTTGTATTTGAAAAGAGGCTTAAGAGTCTAATTTTTTAATTTTTTTCCAATCGACCAAGAGAGAAATTTTATTTTTACAAATTGTCCATAGAGCCAAATTTGTAATAGGGCCAATAGTGCCAAAAATTCATTATACATGGCCGAAAAGGAGCCCAAAATAAATAAAATAATATTTTTGGGAGGGGTGTGCATGCTTTAAGGGGGGAAACGTGTTCAATTTTTTCTTCTACTGTTTATCATTCTTCACAATGGCCGCAATTACAACACCAAAATTATTTTTTCCATATTATCAACTTTTGTGTTACAATAATTATCCAGCATGGAAAACAAAAATTTGTGCTCAACTTGATTTTGAAAATCTATGGTCCATTGTTTCTAGTACATTAACAAGATTTGCAACAGATGTTACACGAGAAGATACATTTGATCGTGAAAATCAAAAAAAAAAGTTATAATATTGTTTAGTGTTTCAGATGAGGTAAAACCTCATATTTGTGAGACCACAATAGCAAAAGAATCTTGGGACAATTTGAAAAGAGTATACGAGTCTATAAGAACACAATACTTCATCTCTAGAGTCAACTATTGAACTTGAAAATGCAACCAACTGAGAAAGTTGAAATGTTTATTAGAACAGTAGCAAGTTTTTGTAGTTCACTTCAAGATTTGGAAGAAGAAGTAACTGACACATCACTCGTGCCTATAGTATTTAGATAACTTTCTCCTTAGAGGAGACCACATTAAACATAATTGGTCAATACAACAACTTTTGAAGAGTTAGTGAATATGCTACAACAAGAGGAAGTTATTCACTCAACTACTGAAACTGAAGAGCAAGCACTTGCTTCTAATAAAAAAGGAAAAAACTAGGCTAAGTCTAATAAATAGCCTCAGAAGAAAGGTAATACTCAACAAGGCCAAAATGACCAAAAAAAATGTCTTATTTGTGGTCAAAAAGGACATGAGTTAAAAAATTGTCGGTGCAACACATTCTATCATTAACCAGTAAAAAGATTAATTTCCAACAAACAAAATATGGCCAACAACAGAGTAAATGGGGACAAAATAATCAAAAGTGGAAGAAGAATCCAACTCAACGAGGAAATGTAGCCAAATAGGAATATCAATTTGATGATGATGAATTCCTATTTTCTACACAGTCAAATGAAGTATCTAATTCTACAAATAAAATTTGGTATGTTGACTCGAGTGCAACTCAACACATGAAAAGAAAGAAAGATTGGTTCTTCATAAAGAGTAAAACACCCACCAAAAATCATGTCTCTTTGGGTGATGATACATCTTACAGTGTTGAAGGCAATGGTTCCATTTCACTACCACTTAGGCAACATAATTGTGAAATTACAAATGTTCTTTATGTCCCTGGTTTAACCAAAAACAAACTAAACGATTATCCGTGAGTCAATTATTAGATCACAATCTCAAAATTAACTTTGATTGTAAAGGTGGTAAAAAGATGTGCCTAATTTGAGATAAATCATGAAGATCGAAAATTGTTACAAAATCTTCGAATGTGGGAAGAATGTTTCAGCTAGATTTTGTTCAACGAAATGATCAAGAACTTGTAATTTACCAAGGACACATCATCAACTCAACTACGGCATCAAAGACTTATACATGTGATTTTTGGCTATCTTGACACACTTCGTTCATACAATATGGTTAGAGGTTTTCCACTTATAAAAAGGGTATAATTAAATGTCAACATTGTTTGGTAGGAAAACAACATAGAGCACCATTCAAACATAGTACATTTTAGGCTAAGGAAAAACTTGACTTGGTGCATAATGATCTGTGCGGACTAATGAGACCTATCCACTCTGTGTTTCAATATTTCATGCTCTTTGTTAACATGATTTTTCAAGAAAAATTTGGATATAGTGTCTTTCTACAACAGACCAAGATTTTGATACTTTCAAGAAGTTCAAAGCCCTTGTTGAAATACAGTCTTGTAGGAAAATAAAAACACTCCGCTCAGATCAAGGGGGAGAATACACCAACAATGAGTTCAACAATTTGAAACACATGGATTTCGTTATAAAATTTCTCCTCCTCACACACCACAACAAAATGGTGTTGTTGAAATATGAAATCATACTAGCATGCAAATGGTGCGATGTATGATTGATGATCCAGGTTTATCAAAAACATTTTGGGCCGAAGCAGCTAAAACGACAGTCATATTTACTAAATAGAGTTCCCACTGCATCTCTTGATGGATTAACACCTCAGAAATCATGGTCAAGGCATAAGCCATCTATTTCACACCTTAGAATACATTGATATGAAGTCAAAAAAACTTATCTTCTTAGGATATAGTGATGAATCACTTGGTTACAGACTGATGGATCCAAGAACAAGAAGGGTATACATTAGTCGAGATGTTGAGTTATTTGAGAAGAAAGAAGTATATGCTCCTTCCATACACTCACGTGATGAAAAAATCATCCCTAAAGTGAAAATAGAGGATGGTAATCACTTTGATAATGACAGTGATGATGGGGAAGATAATTAAATTCAACCTCCCACAGGAACCACTAAAAGGATGCCTACATGGTATACAAGTATGATGAGAGATGTAAAATTTAATAGTTCCCCTGACACATCTACCACTAGAATAAGGACTCGCAGTATGGCTTACAAATGAGGTCAATTTGGAATTAATGGGTAAATTTGTTGAAACTACCGACTCGTCCACAGTTTCAGAAGCCCTATAGTCTAAACCTTGGAAAGATGTTATGAATGTAGAATATAAGTCACTTATGAAATATAATACATGGAAACTTACAGATATTCCACTAGGGAGAAAGCTTGATTAGATGCAGATGGATCTTCAAAACGAAGTACAAAGAAGACAAAAATTGATAAACACAAGGCTAGACTAGTTGTTAAGGGTTATGCTAAAAAATAAGGCATTTATTATGAGGAGACTTTTGCTCCCACAACTAAGATAAAAAATTTCAGGTTAATATTTTCTCTAGCTACACAATTTTGTTTGAAAATATACCAAATGGATGTGAAAAGTGTGTTTCTTAATGGTGATTTATAGGAAGAAGTTTACATGACTCAACCAGAAGGTGTTGTCATACCAGGTAAAGAGGAAAAGGTATGTAAACTCATAAAATAACTATATGGTCTTAAGTAGTCTCCCAGGGCATGGTACATAAAAATCGATGAGTATCTCATTCAACATGGATTCAACAAGAGTCCATACAATCCTAATCTCTATCTCAAAAATCAAGGGGGGAGATAGTGATCATTGTAGTATATGTTGATGATCTAGTCATCACTGGAGGATCAGTGAGGATGATTGAGTCAACAAATAAAGATCTAACATGATCATTCAACATGACCGATCTTGGGATTCTACATTATTGTCTTGGACTTGAAGTTTGGCAAAGATAAAATCATATCTTTGTGTCACAATTGAAATACACCAAGACAATGCTCGATAAATTCAATATGATGGATTGTAAGCCATTTTCCCCACCTATGGAGACAAGAATTCAACTATCTCAAATAGATCCATCACCACAAGTAAATGCAACTATCTATCGGCAGTTGATCGGGAGTCTCATCTACTTGACTTACACTAGGCTGGATATCAGCTATGCAGTCAACTATCTTTCATGGTTCATGCAAGAACCAAGGGTTTCTCATTGGAAAGAAGCATAGTGGATACTGAGGTACATTAGAGGAACTATGGACTATGGCCTAAAATATAAGAAGAAGAATAAATTCTTTTTGACATGATATTGAGATTCAGATCATGCAGGAAACATAAATGATAGTAAATCAACTTTAGGATTTGTATTCTTTTTGGGATCTGGACCGATATCATGGGTGAGTAAGAAGAAGACTTTTGTTTCAAGATTCTCCACAGAATCAAAATATCGTGCAATAAGTGGAGATGTCTGTGAAACGATATGGCTCCGACATATGCTTCAAGGATTGGGAGTACCACAGAAAGATACAACTATGCTACATATTGATAATGAAGGAGTAGTAAAACTTGTTCAGAATATATTTTTTCATGAGCACACCAAACACATTGAGGTGCAGGTACATTTCATTTGCAAACATGTTCATAACAACAACATCCAGCTCCAACATTGCCCAACAGATATGTAGCATGCATATGTCTTCCCAAAGTAACTTGCTCGAGGTAAATTTGAGGGTTTTAGAGAATTTCTCTCCTATTCACTTGAGACATTGTTGAATTAAGGGGGTGAATGTTAGGAATAAAACTTAGCTTAATTCATCATTAGTTGATATTTGAATAAATGTAATAAGTTAAAGTATTTAATTTAAATAATTTAAACTTATGTCAATAGGTATTAGTTATTCTTAGTTGTTAGTTAACTAAGTGATAGTGTTCTCATTCCTATGTTTGTGAGATCATGTTCTATCTTGCATATTTTGTTCCTGGATGATTTCCATGAGGGGCAATAGGGGCAGTTAGGGGTAATATACTATTTCTGCATATTTTCTCATATTAGGTGATTTGTTTCCATATATTGTGGATGAGATAGAAGCTATCAAATATCTATAAATATTGCAGCTCTCTAATTTGTTTTGTAATGCTTGATTTTGATATTAATAAAATACACAAGCACCATCTTGTTTCTGTGCAAAGATTATTTTTCAAATATTATTTTCAAGTATTCATTGTCAAGAAAATATGTATGAAATGAAATATTGGAGGGGATTTAGTAGACCTGAAGTGGGCCCTGACTTGGGTGTTAATCCTTCCTAACTCTGTAACTAAAAACTAAATACTAGAACTTAGATTTCTTTATTGATTGGAATACAAAATTATAGATAGGAACAAAAGATCATAGTAATCTCTTTTCTCTAATTCTAAATCTGACTCACTAACTTCTTACTACTTTCTAACTGACCTGTTACAAGGCACCATCCCTTTCCTTTATATCCTATCATTTACAACACGTGAAAAGAAGAAGAATATAATAAGGAGTCTTCAAAAGAACAAGTGAGATATTCAAAACGTGTTTGAAACACACAACAAGTGTTCGATTAATAATCAATTTGTGTTCACCTAACAATCATTTCTTCACTATTCTTAATCAATGACCAAATCAAAGATTGATTTATTTCTCATTTTTCCACATTTCCGTTGTAACTACTTCTCCCATGAATGTAAGGACTTAATTGTCATCACTTCATGTTTCAGAAGATCTTCATAAATGTGTTGTAATTTGCTGTGAATGATTTCCTTATGTTATGGATGAGTTTTTGTGGATAAGTTCTTTGGCTGTGGATGAGTTGTTGTGGATAGGTTCCTTTACTAGATTTTACAAATTGATTACAAAATAGAGTGGCATCAACACATATAATCATCCAAACAATTTATTTGAATAACAAGAATAAATGCACACATAATATCAAAAAATAAAGATAATTACATATAACTATTTTAATTACTCTTATTGGGGCAAAATTTAATGCAGTTGAATGCCTTTGTGCCCCCGATGGCTTCAATGGATCTTTAGTCATGCATGAAAAGTGCTACGTGGTGCTTACAACAGCCATCATGTTATAGGTTGGGAACCGGCATTGCTTCAAAATCCTTCATGTTTCAGACATGAAGATAGTTTCTTTCCAGAGCAAGTGAGAACCAGTAACTTTGTCATCATTTAGATAGTGACGATGGACATCAGTCAAGGCAAGTTGGTAACTGGTGACGATGTAAGGCAACCATTGGCATCGGTTACCTATGCCATGTGATGAAAGTTTTAAGGTAACTCATCGGGATTTAAATGATAGATTTTTAGCTTTAAATAGATTCTATTGGATGTAATTGCATAGCTAAGGTTTGCCCTAAGTTTATGCTTGTTTATATATAAGCATGAAAGCTAGGGTTCTAGGATAGCGAGATGAAGAATCAAGAAAAGGATTGGGCTTAGATCCTTCAGATTCTCCTAGATTGAGAGGATGAAGACGAAGAAGAAGAAGAGGAAATGAAGGAACATGTTACATGAAGACAGAGACTCCATGAAGAGGAGACTGGATAAAAAGGTTACATAAATGGTAAACCAGCATACTATATTTAAAGTTGTATAGTTATTGTCTCATTGTAATGGCTTGCATAGTATGCAAAGCACATATCATTTCCTTCTTACTAGATCCACATGTTGGCAAGTATCTTTGTATTATAGTCTCTATGTAAATCTAGTCTTGTATTGTAGATACCATGATCTATCATGTATCCTGTATTATGTGTTAGATCCACATTTTAGCCAAAATCGAAGTAGGAAATCTAGATATTGTAGAGGAGGTCATCTAGGTCATTTTTGCACAGGTTATGCAGTTATGGAGAGACAAACTTACTTCTTGGTGCACAGTCTTAGTTGCACATTTGGTAGACCCATGTGAGAGGTCTTGATTCAACAGATCCTTGAAAGAGAACTTGGTCAGCATTCAGAATGTAGTAGTTCCTGGCTTAAAGGATATGTGAGATCTAAATTGGTGTTTTAGAGGCACCAGGTTGTAGTGTACTCATGGTAGATCTGGTTAGAGATCTAGAGGAGACATAATCTAAGGTGAGAGATACGGTTTATGTACTCTAAAGTGCAGAGAGTTGGAGTTTGTAGAAAGGAGATACTCTTGTAGATATACATGTACTCTGAGGGACAGATAGAGGTTCTCTCAAACTTTGTAATATCTTGTTATATTATATATATAAGATCTCTATCTTTGGTGGACATAGCCCACATTGGGTGAACCACGGTACATTCTTGTTATGTGTGTGTACTTTTGTGTGATCTGGATTACTCTAGTTTATACTTCCATTGCTGTAGATTTTGTGGGCAAATTGTTTGGATCATGTGTGCATGATTTTGGTTGTTATTAAATTATAGCACTATTCCGATGTCCCTCTTTTCCCAACAACTGGTATCAGAGCATCGTTTGTTTTTCCTAATGAGAAGATCATAGGAAGAGATTTAATCTCAAGTGGGAGCTAGAAGAGTAAGGTTGCTGGAAATCACAGTGACCAACGTTAGTTAAGTGGCAATTGGCATCAGTAGGGTAACCATGGTCAGTTATAGGGTAATTGTGGTCGGTTACAGGGTGACCATGGTCGGTTACTGAGAAGCCTGGTTTTAAATAGAAAATCATAGATTTGAAGAAATGGAAATATGCATAGAATGTATCTTGTTTGCTGATGTGTCCCTAGCTCTTGGAGGCACACTCATGTTGGTCAGATTATAGATCCAGTTATTGAGATCTAGATCTGAGAATGAGAGAAAATGAGTAGTTATGTATCCTTTGGTGCAGTTAAACACATGGGCTTCGGTAGAGAGGTAGTAGCACAGAATGAAGATGGGTTTTCCATCAAAGAAGCATATACTTCAGTTAAAGATGTGGTTGAGTATCTTGGTGCTGGTAAGGTGATGTGTTTCATCTTTATGTAATTTATTACATGGATTTGTTCTATTATTTTTGTACGAAATTTGGATGCTTCTTGAAATGACTGGCTCAACTCAACTATCGGCTTTAGTTGAAGTAGGCACTTGGTGTGGTGTGCTATGACAAATTGTGTGGCGTTGGGTTCATTCCAACAACATTGAAATCAGTCTTAGAATCGAGGTTAGTCACATAGGAACCAATACCGATTAGCTAACCATGGTTGGTTAGGGGATGGCCGTGGTTTGTCTTTATCGTAAATTATCTGTACATGGTTTTTTTGCAGCAAGAGAGGGAAGTTGGTTCAACGTCCTATTTTGGAGGATCTCAGTTTTCTTAGCACGGTAGTGTACATGGCAGAGACAATTTAGATCACTTCAATGTTTGGATCAAAAAGAGGATGGAGTTGGTTCGGTTAGTCCATTGAGACTTTGAGTCAGGTATCTCTATATGGTTCGTGTTTTATTTCTTTCATTTGGAGAAACTGATATTATGTTTGGATTGTGTTCACAAATTAACACCATGGTTTATTGGTGTTGTTTGAATTTTATTTCCTGGTTGTGTGGAATCTTGAGGACAAGGGTTTCTAGTCTAAGGATGAGATCCTCAATGAAAATTCATGGTTAGACATAGTTACAGGTGATAGAAGAGATGTTGAGTACATACGGATGAAAAGAAGTTGATTCACCTACTTCACAAGAAGTCCAAACTTCTGTGATGTAGAAGTATTCTTTGATAAGAAGGGAATCAATTTTATATTCTCTTTCATCTGGTTTTATTTCTCACTGACATATTAGCTTTTGAGCTTGGTGTTAGAGGCAGTTCAGGGGATTTCATGCCCAGTGGGAGTAAGCCATGGATGTTGGCATTGCAGGATTAGATACATGATGCACATGCAGAGTGAGAGGAGATTGCTACTATTCAGAGTGGCAGAGGCACTAGTTGGTTTTGAAGGAAAGTCACGGATTTGTAGGTATATTGAGTTTATTGATTTGTGATGTCACTTTTGGTTTATTTTGTGGTGCCTGGATATCCCTATGGGATTACAGTTGATGGTTAGATTCAGCTGGGTTTTAGATGATAGAGTAATTTTCAAAGTTTTAAGGGTTAAAAGAGAAAATTTGCTAGTTATAGAGACCTATGTCGGTTAGGATTAACCATGGTTGGTCATCTGGTAACCAATGGTCGGTCAAGATATTGACCATGGTCGGTTAGGGGAAACCATGGTTGGTTTGGTCACAGGTTTGACAATAGTGTTTATTTACCATTTTAAGATGGTGCCCTTGTCTTGCCTTCATCTTGGTTAGTTTGTGCAGTATGTTGATGACATGTTTGCTAGTATTTGCACTTGGTATTAGTGGCATGGTTTAGCATGGATGTTTTTATTGACATTGATGAGCACAGGATTCATATTCAGCTTTGGAGTTAGTCGGTGGCAGACTTGGAGCTTCTAGAGAGTTGGTGATATGGATGGATGTACATAGTAAGTTTGTACATGTGGATAGATTCAGTTTTATGAATCTATGATAATGCAGATGTCTAATTTACACATGAATGTTTTAGATGCCTTGAGCATGAGTAGGGGATGTTTGTATTTCCTCTTGATTACTATGTTACTCCTTGGTAGATGTTATCTACAGATGATTGTCTTGGACATGCTAGTTATTTATGCAGGATTGGATTTACAGGTTGTAGTGTTTGGATTATTTGAGTTATGCAGGTTTTTGGATTGATCACCCACTGGTTGCATGTAGAACTCATTTGGGTTGTCTTTACCCAGGATCTTGTTTTGCTTTCGCATATTCCAGTTTGAGTTTTCTTGGTCATTGGTGGTTGCATGGAGACATGGATAGATGGATGGAGAACATGGTTGGTTTTACAGGTATGGCTATGGATGCAATTGAGGCTCAAAACTTTAGTTTTAGTGGGATCTCTTATTGGTGTGTTAGTCATGTTGGCTTGGCTGCATGAGAGGCTTGGTGTTATGATTCAGTGGGAGCATGAGGCTTTGTTTTATGGATCTGTTGTAGCTTCCTGCATGTTTGTTAAGTCATGGTTTTATCTTCTTGGTTTGAGAAGATGGTTTGATCTTCCTAGTTTTAATTTTTGAGAGAATTGTTGAAGAAAAGAATAGACAGTCTTCATGGTGTGTAGAGGACGGTGATGTACAGGTACAGGTACAGAGGTTCAACAATTTATCTCTAAGTGGGATATTGTTAGGTTGTGGAGCTAGATTGCTTCACATTTAGCATGCAATGGAAAGTGACTGGTATTACAACAACTGTCATCATTCAAGGGGGAATCAGAACGGTCACCCAAAACTGTCATTGGTTAGATAGGACAGACGTCAGTCAGAGAAAGTGGAAACCATGACCCATCATCATTTTGACAGGACAAACATCAGTCAAAACAAGTGGTAACCAACCGCGGTTAAGGCTAACCGGTGTCGGTTACCTGTGCGATGTGTTTTATTTTTAAGTCACGGGCTTTAAATATAGATTTTGTTTTAAAGAAAATCTATTGGATGTAATTGCATAGCTAAGGTGCCCTAAGTTTATATATTTATATATCAACATGAAAGCTATGGTTTAGTAGCAGGATGAAGAAAAAGTAGAAGGATCAGATTAGATCCTTGGATTATCCAAGATTGAGAGGATGAAGACGAAGAAGAAGAAGAAGAAGAGGAAAAATGGAACAGGTTACATGAAGACAGAGACTCCATGGAGAGGATCTGGACAGAAGGAAATAACAGGATATAGTATTTCCTTTGTATATTTATTGTCTCATTGGAATGGCTTGCATAGTATGCAAAGCACATATCATTTCATCTTGTATATCCACATGTTGGTGAGATCTTGTATTATAGATCTATGTGATTGATTGATGCATAGTCTTGTATTGTAGATCCATGAGATCTTTGTATTCATTATTGTTGATCCTTTAATTCCATGTAGATCTAGATATTGTAGAGGAGGTCATCTTCATGTTTGCATAGGTTATGCAGTGATGGAGAGACAAACTTACTTCTTGGTGCACAGTCTTAGTTGCACATCTGGTAGACCCATGTGAGAGGTCTTGTTTACAGATCCACAGAGAACTTGGTCATAGTTCAGAGATGCAGTAGTTCCTGGTTATGTGAGATCTGCTAGTGGTTTGGAGGCATGGTTTAGTGTACTCATGCAATTTGGTTGAAGATCTGGGAGGAAGAGATACTCTTGTAGAGATACATGTACTCTTGTGTAGAAGAGTTAGTTTGTAATCTCTTGTTTCAAAATATCTTCATAAATGCAGGTTATTATGTTGTGAATGATTATATATATATATATATGAGATCTCTATCTTTGGTGGACGTAACCCACATTGGGTGAATCATGGTACATGTTTGTTATGTGTGTGTACTTTTGTGTGATCTGGATTACTCTAGTTTATACTTCCACTGCTGTAGATTTTGTGGGAAAATTGTTTGGATCATGTGTGCATGATTTTGGTTGTTATTAAATCATAACACTATTCCGCTATCCCCCCTATTTCCCACAGTAATGGTGATATTCAAAAATGTACTTAGGAAATACATAGACATGGCTATTGTGGTCTTATTAAAATACAAAATATGATTTGTTATAAAATTAATTAATATATCTCATCATACTCCTAAGATTTAATCATTGAATGTCCTCATTCAAGAGCTTCATATCTTCTCTGCTGGAAACTTCATTCTTGCATGAAATCTATGGGTGTTCCTGTTCCTTCCTCTTTTTAGAAGAAATATCCATAATTCCTCCTTAATATTTCCCAGACTCTTTCTTGCACCCTTTGATCGATTGGTAAATTTCCTATCCAAGGTGCAATTGGGAAATGAAACATTGGAGGATGATAAGCTATATGAAACTAATCATCCTCACATTCATTTACTATTTCAATATATTTTTTCACCCTACATAAAGTGGGAAGTAAATTTAGATATGAGTACACTTATTTCCTTTAGAGTCCAAGTGACAACTCTACCCATCTGGCTCTGCATTCCATCATAACCTGAAATTAATTTTATTTGATCATGTTTCTAAATTCTTTGTGGGCTTCCATTCTCATTCTCAGCACTTTGTTTTTTATTGCATCCACTTCAATATAGTTGTCATATTCTTCTGTAATTTATTCTAATGTTGTTGCCTCAAATCAAATATATAGTGGTGTAACTTTCTCCAAATGTCTATATGCCTCCATTTGATTAGCTCTTTCCATTTCATTTGAAATATAAGAACATAATTCCTTAAGTTGTACATCCCCAATATACATAATTCGGATCCAATCTATGTTGTATGGAAGGGCATAATTATGAAAATATAGCTCACATAATAAATTATGCAGTTCATCTATACTATGTGGATATAGAGTAAAAAATTTATTATCTGATATAATGTCATATATCATATCAGAATTTATACAAGTAAATTTGTGATAAATCATATTTTCTATTAGGTATATGGTAAAGACATTTGATGGGGGTCTGCAACTCAACATGTCAAATGTTACCTTCATTTTTTCCTCTTGTTTCTATTTCAGCATTTTAATCTTCTTGATATTTGTCTTCCATTTCTTCCTTATGCTTAGAGATAAGGTCTTCCTTATCCTTTTCCCATTTCTTCTCGAGCATGTTAGTGTAAGTGTCCCTTTGTAGCAATAGATGTTTAATATTGGGCCTTATAGTTTTTGTTCCCATCTTGCTGCAAGATATTTTTTCAATTTCTTTTATGATTTCATGAATATAATTTGGGGATGCATTGGTTGTACACTTACTTCTTGTAGAATGTCATTTTTTATAGTTCAACAACTTTCTCAATGACTTGTTCATTGACATCATCTGCGATCATTTTCTCTTATTCATTTCCTCCTTCCACTTCCTCATTTATATTGAGGTTAACCATTTAACAATGTTACACATATCTAAAATTAGATAAAGCATACAAGCAATGAATGCAGAAATAAACTAGAAGATAAAATAAACAAGAGAAAGATAACACCAGATTTAACGTGGTTCACCCAATGTGGGGTACGTCCACCAAGAAATGGACAATATTATTATTCAATACTTTATAGAGGAAATACAATGAAGATCTGCTATCTTCCAACACCTCACTGGATGTTCTAATGATTTTACCCTCACTCATCTACTCTTTCTTGCTCACCAAGAAAACTAACATGTAAAGAATTACTATTTATATTTCTTCTCCCATACCCTCATACAATGCATACATGCATATATATCTATTCTGGGAAACTAACTATGCTTTTATAATCAAGAAATCATCTTTAAAGAAAAATATTTATTCTAATTCTTGACCAAAAAACAAAGCATTGTCGCATAGGTGACCGATGTCGGGCACTACTTGACCGATTTCATTCACTCCCTGACCAATCCGGTCACTCATGATAGTTGATGTCGATGATGCAGTGTACATCCTTGACCTATTTCAGGTCATTATCAAGTCTAGCAACATGTAAAAGCAAGCTTTCTGTGAAGCAATTAAGCTCCACACTCAACAATATCCCATTTGGAGATCAATTTTTGTACTATACTATACATCACCATCCTTGGTTCATTTTCCTTAGCCCATTTCTTCCTCTTCAAGTCTCAAATTCGAAGACCAATAGAAGTGGAGTGAAGCTCCAACTTCTCCTTTACCAATGGCTTCATTAGTATATCCGCAAGGTTCTCATCCGTATGGATTTTCTCTAACTTCAGCTACCCATCCTCTAACACCTTCCATATGAAGTGATATCCTCAACTGAATGTGTTTCATTCTTGAATGAAATGTTGATTTCTTTACTGAGATGGATCATGCTCTGACTATCACTGTATAATCTAGCAATCCACTTTCTTCGATTATCCCAACTCTTCCATGAACCTACTCATCCATATCATCTCCTTGCTAGCTTTTGTAGCTGCAACATACTCTCCCTCTATAGTAGAAAAAGCCACAACCTTCTGTAATCTCAAAATCTAGCTAATTGTCATTCCACCTACTGTGAAAACATATCCAATGGTGCTCCTCCTGCCATCCAAATATCTAGCCATATCTGAATCAACATAGCCACGTAAAGAATTATATGACCCTCCATAGTATAAATCCATGCCAGATGTCACTCTCAAATACCTAATTGAATCCATTGGATTTCTTTCCAATGTTTTTTACCTAGATTAGCCATAAACCTGCTCACAACTCCTACTGCCTGTGCAATGTCTAGTCTAGTACAAACCATGGCATACATAAGACTTCCTACTAATGAAGCATAGGGAACACATGCTCATGTACTCAACCTCCTCTGTGATGAAGGACACTGATATTTTCTCAATTTTAAGTGTCCAGCTATAGGTGTACTAACAAGTTTTGATTTTTACATGTTAAACCTTTCCAACACCTTACTGATACAAGCGTCCAGAGACAAATACAAACTTCTTGTTTTTCCTATCTTGTGAATTTGCATGCCAAGGATTTTCTTTACAGCTCCCGAATCCTTCATTGCAAATGTGTGAGCTAGAATTTCTTTAAGTTCACCCAATGTCCTGCATACTAGATCATGTAATCAACATATCATCCACATATAGTAACAAAATAACATAGCTCCCATTTTCAAGCTTCTTAAAATAAACACAATGGTCAGATTCACATCTCATATAACCATGCTCATGCATAAAACTGTCAAATCTCAAATACCATTGCCTCAGATATTTTTTGAGCCCATATGGTCTCTTTTTCAGTCTACACACAAGTTTCTCCTTACCCTTGAATTCATAACTAAAAGGTTGCTGCGAATAAATCTCTTCCTCCAAAGCACCATGAAGAAAAATAGGTCTTAACATCAAGTTTTTCTAATGAAAATATTAATGTTGCAACCAAACTTAGAACAGTAGGAACATAGAATTATCTTAACTACAAGAGAAAAAATATCATCAAATTCAATACCTATCTTTCTGTGAAAATCCCTTTACCAAAAGCCTCACCTTGTACCTTTTCAGTCCACCCTCTTCTTCCTTGATCCTGTAAACCCATTTATTCTGTAGTGCTTTCTTATACCTGACTGGAAACCTTGACCAAATCCCATGTTTGATTTTGTTCCAAGGAGTCCATCTCCTCATTCATGCCATGCTCCCACTTCTCGCTGGGTATCTACCTGCATTTACTTCTTCAAAGCTTTCTGGTTCACCACTATCAGTCAATAATAAATAAGAAAAGGAAGGTGAAAATATCTCTAGAGGTCTACTCACTCTTTGTGACCTTCTCACTGAGATCTGGGGTGTCTGAGGCTCATTTTGTGTTTGTTGCACACATTCATGTCAATCTCTTTCAGTGACACTCCTGGTCTCATGATACCGACCATGGATTGGTTTCTATCTGTCTAACTGACTGCAGTTGCCTACATTGCCATCGGTTATAGGAGTACTAATGTTGGTTATAATAACTATTATGTTTAAACCTAATTTTGTCTATCAATGCCAGGTTATCCCTGACTGACATTGTTTCTATAGAAACTGATGTCAGTGTCTGTGGATGTCTTTTTTAGATCCAAAAGTTGATTTTCCTCCAAAATCTTATCAACATGTTCATGTTTAGGCACCAAAAACTTGATCCTTGTACATTCTCTTTTCATTCCAATCAACGTCATGACTCCTAACAATCTTAGAATCTTCTAAATCCAAAAATGATATCCAAATCACTAGATCCATAACCAATGAAAGTATATCTCTTAGATTTAGCATCTAACTTCTTCCTATTTTCCCTATCAACATACACAAAATCTTCTGAGCCAAAAAATCTCTAAGAAAAGAAAAATCTACCTCTTTTCCAGACCAAGCCTCTTCTTGGTATTCCACCATCTAGTGTTGTTGAAGGTCCATGGTTTGATCAAGTACACTATTATATCCAGTTTCTTTTTCCCAAAACTTCAAAGGCAAACTAACATGTATCCTCATGCTTCTAGCATGTTCCATGATTTTTATGTTCATTCTCTCTGGAACTCCATTCTCCTATGGAGTTCTAGGAACCATTATTTCTCTTTGTATTCCATTCACTAAACAATAATCATTGAAATCCTTGTTACAGTACTCACCACCATTGTCAGATCTAAGGAAATTTAATTTTAAGTTTGTTTCATTTTCCATAAGGGATTTCCACCTTTTAAAAGTCTCAAAACATCATATTTACGCTTAATACAATAAATACATACCTTCCTTGTGGCATCATCAATGAAAGTCACATAATATTGGGATCCTCCAATAGAAGCTACCTGAGTTGGTCCCCACACATTGAGTGTACAAGCTCCAATTTTTGTTCCTTCTTTGTTGACCCAACCTTGAGAAATATCACTCTCTTTTCTTTCCAAATATGCAATGCTCACAAAATTCAAGATCTAATTGTTTCAAATATGATAACTTACCCTTAGCCTTTAAGATATGCATTCCTTTTTCACTCATATGGCCTAGCTGATTATGCCACATGGTTGCATCTGAATTCGTAGTAGATAGCACATAAAAGGAATTAGTAACACAGGTAGATAGATATAAAGTTCCTACCTTCTTACCTCTTACCACAACAAGAGATCCCTTGGTAACCTTCCAAGAATTGGTTGTGAATGTAACCATGCATCCAAATTCACCTAGTTGCCCTACAGATATTAGATTTCTCTTGAGGCTTAGCACATGCCTCACATCTTTCAATACCCATGGATTTCCATTATGCAGCTTTAGATGAACATCACCTTTACCAAGTAATATTGCACAGATCATTATCTTCTAAATAAACTTGTCCAAAATCACCCTAAACATAATTTCTAAAATAACCCTTATTAGGGGTAGCATGGAAAGAAGCTCCAGAATCTAAAACCCAAGATTCTAATTTATTATCCAAGGAGAGAATAAGGGCATCTTTTTTTACCTCACTTGCAATGTTTTCCTCTTTAATTTTATCTTTCCATTTGTCTAATGTATTCTCTTTGTTTTCCTTGGACCAACACTCCTTTATTTACGTGTCCTCTCTTTCCACAATTCCAACAAAGTAAATCTCTATACCTAGATCTAGATCTACCATTCTTGACTTTGATCTCCCATTCTTCTGTCTCTTTGATGATCTGTCCTTAGATCTTCCCCTACTTTTCTACATTTAAAGTGTTTTCCAGATGATGCTTCTCCTGATATTTTCCTACGTATTTCCTCATTAAGGATTACACCAACCACATCATCAAACTTCAAACCATTAGAAGCAGATGTTGTATTAATAACAACCATTACCAAGTTATCCCAACTATCTGGCAAAAAGCATAAGAATAAAATTGTTTTCACTTCATCATCAAACAAATTTCTACTAATTTTAATTGATTTACAATAGACCGGAAATCATTCAAATGATTAGATACAGATCCACCTTCTTGCATCTTAGAATTAAACAATTTTTTCATCAAATAAACCTTATTCGAAGCACTAGGAGTTTCATAAAAAATTTCTAAAGATTTCATCAACTCTACCATGGTTTTTGTATCTATAAAATTTGAAGCCACTGATGCTTCCAGGCTCAATCTTATAGATCCCAGAGCCTTTTTGTCAAGAACCTTCCATTATTCATCAGTCATCCTGATGGATTGTGCATGTTCATCCAACGGTAAGTATAGATCCTTATGATACAAATAATCCTCCACCTGCATCTTCCATAGTTAATAATTATGGCCGTCAAATTTCTCTACTCTATATTTACTATCTTCTGCCATTGTTATGCTCTAACTCAATCATAAAACCCTTTGTGAGTAAATCCTATCAACACACAAAAACCTCTCAAAAAAATATTTGATACCAGTTATTGGGGTTAACCATATAACATTGTTGCACATATCTAAAATCAGATAAAGCATACAAGCAATGAATGTGGAAATAAACTAGAAGATAAAATAAACAAGAGAAAGATAACACTAGATTTAACATGGTTCACCCAGTGTGGGCTACGTCCACCAAGAAATGGCCAATATTATTATTCAGTGCTTTACAGAGGAAATACAATGAAGATTTGCTATCTTCCAACACCTCACAGGATGTTCAATGCTTTTCCCTCACTCAGCTACTCTTTCTTGCTCACCAAGAAAACTAACATGCAAAATAATTTCTATTTTCTTCTTGCATACCCTCATACAATGCATACATGCATATATATCTATTCTGGGCAACTAACTATGCTTTTACAATCAAGAAATCATCTTTAAAGAAAAATATTTATTCTAATTATAGACCAAACAATAAAGCACAGGTGACCGATGTTGATCACTTCCTGATTGATTCCAGTCACTCCTTGACTAATGTTGGTTACTGTATGAATGATGCTGGTTACATCCTGACCGATGCCAATCACTGTCAAAACCTAAAACATGTAAAAGCAAGCTTTTTACGAAGAAATAAAGTTCCCTACTAAACAATCTACTTGTCTCACTTCATGAATCTCTACTTCATGAACTGTTACCTCATTCTGATTTAGTTATTCTTGTCCTTCCATTGGTTGATCATTATATTTTGGTTCTTGAGTTATTGTGGGAGAACTATCTCTATACTCTTTTTCAAATGGTTTAGGCTCAAAATTTTCTTTTATGGCTTGAAAATCACTATCTAATGAGATGTGTTGAGATTGTCTAGAACTGGAGAGTTTTGTTAGGTTTTGGAGCCTATTTTCATGCAAGAAAGTGTTGTAGACTGTACACTAAGAGTATTGTACACTTTCCATAGTTGTCTCACCAGGGTTCAGGGTTGGGTTGGGCCCCGAGCAGGAGTTTGGGGGTGGAAGCCCCCAGTAGCTGGGATTCGGGGGCGTAGTCCTCCGAGAATTTTTTTTTGTCTTAAAACATGCCCGATATACTGGGAAACATTTTTTTCTCATATGGGCAGGATTTTGACCCATACGTTTATGGGACAGTTTTGTTTTTCCCATGGCTTTGATAACCATGGTTTTGTGAAACTGCTTAAGTAGTTGTCTATTTATATGGTTTTATGCATATGATAGATAAATTAAAAACATTGCAAATGTGTTTTGAATTCGGGTGTGAATTCTGTAGAGTTTGTTGAGCATAGCTCCAAACGGATCTGGGTATTGTATTGAGAGAGTAGTGGCTTGTAATAAAATCTGAGCAAGTGATTCTTGGTGGACGTAGCCCAAATTGGGTGAACCACGTTAAATATTGTCTCTCTGTGTTGTTTTATTATTCTGTACTTTTATTTCAGATCTGTAATAATTTCTGCATATTAGTTTCTACTGTTGCGATTCTGTGAGGGATTATTCCGCATATTTTATCCCTTATTTCCTAATAATTGGTGTCAGAGCCTGGTTTGGTTTTCTCAAGTGTCCACAAAGCAAGGGGCAAGAAATGACCTATCACTGTGATTGGGACGTTCTATACATAAATGATTCAAGATAAAGGGTTGATAAAAGTTAAAAGGGACAGGAATTTCAGTATTTGTTAAATACTAAGAAGAACAAGGACTCCTGAGATTTCCTAATTGATCAGCAGGATTTTCTAGAAAATGTTGTCTGAGAAGGTGAACAAACCATTGAGTCACCTGACTTATGCCAAATGACAATTGCTATGATATGAGAAGGCAACTTGGCCTAAGTCTATTTAATGTCACAGGCACCTTCAGTATGGTATGGTAATGTTCCAAATTAAAATACTACAACTTAACTAATGGATGCAAAAGGGAAGTTTTCGTACATGTAAAACTATGAGACACTCAATAAAAAAACATCTGAAAAGCATATAGGCATTTGGTGGAACTTAGTAACCAGATGTCTTAAGAGCTGACATACAGTAGAAGACTTCTCCATTCCTAAATGATTCAAGAAAACCAGTGCATTGTCATCTATATGTACAAATGGCCCTCTGTCTAACTATCAAAAAAATTTGCCGCCATACAGTTAGGAGACTTATTAGTTATGTGCAATTTCTACCTGAAAACCAATCGTGTAATTACTTTTCTGCAAAAATTATGACATAGGCCATACAATAATGTCCAATATTGTGCCAATGTACCAGACACAATCCTAAAGTTCCAATCCTCCAAGATAATTGTTGTTGTGCATTGCATTTTCTTGACCATCAGCACAATCCTAAAGTTCCGATCCTCCACATTCATCAATAATGAATCAAAGTTTATCCACGTGAAGTGTTCCATGGTGACCGCTTACCAGCATGACTGCAATAAACATTAAAAACTGAGTCGGATTCCACAAGAAAGGATGAGTTAAGTACAAAACTAAACTGCTAAATTTATGATGCAGGTCCTTTCGCTAGAAACCGTCTCTTCTGTTCCCTTCAATCTTTTCATGCACTGAGAATAGTTTGGACTCATGTATTATTAAACTTATTTTGTTGATTATGTTCAAGGAGATTTTGGGCATGCTTTTCTTGGTGATGATGAGCCTTGTAGCATAATGAAAAAAATCACAAATTTTAAACTATAAGATGGATTATTTACATAGAGTTGAAGGTTGGAAATGCATCTGTTATGGAAATACATTACAACATAAAGTGATGGTAATAAATAAAATTTTTTTAAAATATGTCTAAAAAAATAAACCAATTTTAAGTATTTTATGAGTAGAATTTAAAAAAACAAATCAACTATTTATATTATTACCAACACAACATAACAAGTAAACTCAATCAAGTTCACATTAATGGAAAAGGTGTTATGATGAAACTTAAAAGGTCACAATTCTCTCTTTTTAAAAATGATGGTAATAAACCAGGGTATTGAAATAGACTAAAAACCATATATGATTGAAGTTTTATGAGAAAAGACTACAAAAATAAACTAAATTATCTATATAGATATTAACAACATATAATAATATAAAATGTCACTCAATCGAAGCTCAATAATTATTTGTTTAATATTTCAAGGACCTAGTAAATTTTTAGTGTGGACCCTGATTCAACAAGGAAAGTTTGGGTTTATTGTATTAGAAACAAATGTGATGTATATGACAATTTTGCTAAATGGAAAGCGTTGGTAGAGAATTAAAATAAAAGGTCCTTAATCTCCATAAAATGTCTCAGGTCAGACACAATGGAGGGGAGTATTGTAGCATTGAATATGATGATTATTATTCTAAGAATGGAATTCGTAGGTAAAATATAGTTCCAAGAACCTCTGTCCTCAGAATTGGGTGTTAAAAATGAACAAATTAGCGCACATGGAAGCTGATTACTATCTATTGAGTTCATGCATAGAGGACCAATGAATATGTCTGATTAATGTGGTATGCGAGAAGGTACAGAGAAAAAGGAATGCTTGTATCATCTCAAGATTGTTGATTAAGTTATGATTTACATATGTAAAACTTTTAGGCACAAAGGATACCAGTTATATGGATGATTTGTGCATGTCTTTGTAGTCCATGGTTTAGTGCACAGAGTTCTGAGGTTTGTGTTACTAGAGTGCCGTGCTTGAAGTGTGTTATGAATTTAGTTCTCAGTAATAAATGGGAGAATACCCATTACAGTCCTTGGAAACCATAGTAGGAAGCGTTCAGTATCATTCAGCTAACTTCATGTGAGGTAACACCAAAAGAACATGATGAAATTCCAGAGCTAGGTGCTCAAACTTGTAGAGGGTCCTCACAGTCATCATTAGGCATACCATAAAGGCATGCGTAAGACTTAGTCTGAATATTTATGGTCCCTAGTAATTAGTTCATGGAATCCCCTTCAAGGTTAGTTTGGTGAACATGGATTATCAAATTTGCACTCCAACGAACTATCAGAAATAACCATAAAAACTTATCATTAACACATAAGTCAGTGGTAGCAATGTTGGATAATTAATGTGAACTTTCTAAAAATCTGTAATGAACATAATTCTGAGCATTATCATGTTAAACCATGCATATTTAATTTATTAAACATCTACGATAATAAGCTAAGTGAAAGGAATGATGCACAAAGTGTGAGAATCAAGAAAAACTTAATTGAACAACAGATTTTATTTATGTATGTGATCCAACTGCAATCATTGCAGTAGAGCATCTATTTCTTCAAGAATGAGAAAAAATACATGCGAAGAGCATTCTACAGCACATGGCATTGAGGGCACACTGAGATTTTAAAATGTAGAAAAATCAAACAGATAGAAGGAGTAACTAATTGTTAAATAAATCCCAGAATAGCACCTGAGACAACTACAAAAGGAAAGAGATATATGACAAGAATACCATAACAAAGTAGAGGTGTAAGACGCACTAAACAAAGAATTTTCACAGTGTATAACCATTCTATATATGAAATAATTATGCAAATGGGGCTTGTACTAAATCCTTATGTTAGAATCTGGAGCAAGGTGAGTCCATACCCCATCACCAACCAAAGGTTTCAAGTCCACTTTAGATTGAGAAATTATATTTATTGCTAGAGTTTCTACTCTATTAATTGTATTCAATTTAATGACTGAACAGTTAAGACTCTTGGATGAACACTGTTTAAGTCTATAGGTATTTAAATAAGTTTCCATAATTCTTGCAATAGATCAAAAATTGTAAATGTGGCTCAAATATTTCCAATTGAAATGTATTTATCTTTCAAGTTAGGTAAGTGTGGATTTGTATACAACACAAGCGCCTTTAATTCAAGCAAGCAACTGTGTTTCAATTTTGAGGCATACCAGTGATACGATTAGTGGTGTAGAACCATTATTAAAGAGTTATGTATTTTAAATAAGATAATAATGGATTGCAAGAAAAAAGTGACTGATCAAGGTATTGTGAACAATAGTGTTATGAAATCTCTAACAATTCAACTGCACATAGCATTGGTTACAATTAGGATAGTATTTAGACCAAATGGACCCATTTGATATAAGAAGATCAACAAGAAGTAAAATAAAATTTGGCTACCTTCATCATTAGAATGTATACTTGAGGACTACCTCTTCATACTTGAAGGGTGAGATAATGCAATTTAGATAAACAGAGGACCTATCAATTGTCCTTGTGGAGGCTATTTGAGAGGCATTGGGGTAAATTCAATGTTTGCACCTTATTACATAAATTCTAGATTGTTAGGAATACTGTTGTTTTTCCATAGATAAATTGGACCAAATGTAGAGGTGAAATTTTAACTAAAATATTTCCGGTGATTGGAGCCTAAATCATATGGCTTTGAGCTTTGGTACACAAGAAATTTTGTGAGTCCATTAAACATGAGGACATAACCGAAGGAATCATTCCTGTATGGGATGTGGTCTTTAATGGCTTACTGATTTATTAGCATTACTGTCATGAGTGTCATTTTACATGGGCTCACATGTTAGTGGTGCCATTGAACATGTAATCCCTTAGAATTAAGTAACAATTGTAACAGGCTAGAGGATTTCCATTTTTCAAACTAAAGGCTGACTATTTTCAATGTCAGTGCATTTTTCTTATTCATGTGTACCATACACTTTTCAATCACTTATGTATATTGTTGGAATGTGTTATTAGGACATAGAATCCGAGAACCTAAAATTTTTAATTCCATTTCTTTATGGAAAGCAAATGGGACTCAGGATAATGGTTACATCTAGATCCAAAGCTTAAATGATTGCAATCTATAACCATTAGAATGTCAAGAAGAATTCAAAGAATACATTTTTGTTTATGAGTTTAAATACTTACATCTCATGGTGAACCAAATTTTGGAGAACGACCTTGATCAAAATTCTACCTTAAGAAAATCCTATAGCATAATACCAAACATAGTGGAGGATTTTGGCACATATGTCGTGATAGAGCAAGTGAGGAATGACCAACCATAACAACAAGGATCAAGCCTTATGGTCATTTAGGCAGGTTTTATAAGGAAGAAAGGTATAGATTTTGACCATTGATTTCAATCACCACATTGTAAAGGGAACCCATCAGGCAAATGAATTGACTAGGGCTTAATCACTGTTCTTGGATAGTTGTAACCTTGAAGAATTATTAATAATAGGACATACATTCCATGTACAAGACCATATATGCTAAGATTCATATAAGGAGTATTATATCATAATGCAGCAAGCCATATACATGTAATATTGAACAAAGAGAATGTCAAAGATTCTATAATGGTGGGGTGCAAAATGAAGAATATTTTGTAATATCTGTACAACAAGGTTCACGTATAATATGGGTACAATAACTCAACTCATGATATCAGTGAAAGGAGTATGAAGTTTTAATTATGAAGAATAATCATCTGACCCATTGTAAAAAAAAAAATATACTTTTAACTTTTCTGAGTGTTTTACTACATAAGAGTGATTCACCAATGAGATGGGATGAAGTATTGTGTAGTCCATTCCTCTTTTATAAGGTAGAGGGGCCAACCCTACATGATCCCTTATAAGTATAATTTATAGGCGTATTAAAAATTATTAAGTTCTATCATTAGGATATTGAATGTCAAGTCTAAACTGTGTGTTCTTCTATCAGAATCATTGAGTAATTACTATGATTGATATATGAGATTGGACATATTCCCATTCAATACATGCAATATTGAACTTGATTATTCTAAAACCTCTATAAAGGAAGTGGTATAGAAAATTCATAATATTTCCTCTATACAAAATGTTCACAGGAATGATTGTTTTAACTTGAGCCAGGTTAAGATGATTCTTAGATTATCATCAAGTTTACTTACCCATTTAGGGCATGAAGGAATTGGATTGAGCATTGTATAAGTTGAATATAGTTCTATCCTAATTTGTAAAAGGGCAATATTTAATTTTCTAACAAACTTTATAGAGGTATATAAAATGACATAATTTCAATAAATCATTTTATTGAGAGGGACTTGGATGGCTTTTCTTGGATCAAGGAATCCACTTGATAGCAGTATGATATTTAAGATTGATATATGAGAATGGAGCACATGCCTAATCAATACATGACAATTACTGAACTCAATATTATTGGGAACCTCTAAAAGGAAGTGGTTAAGAAATTCAGTGAAATTTATAACTCCAATAAATGGACAAGCTGATATATACATAACATATTGAACTTAACCATTCTAGTAACCTCTAAAAGGATTTTTCTTTTAAAAATCAGAATATTTCTAACTCTACTATAAAATTTGAGCATATTGATAGCCTCAAGCTAGCGAAGATCCTGAGCTTATTTCTACCAAGACTTTGGAAATAGTTAATTATAAAAAGGATCAACATGGAGGAATGATTATTTGGCCTGTCTAGAAGATTAATATTAGCATCGACAGAGATCTGAAGACAAGAATCTAAGGCCATCCCATTCTTGGACAATTTTAATTGTCTCTAAGTATGCCCATACTCAAACTTATTCGTTACTTCCCATTCTAAGGAATAAAGTCTCCAATTTTATTGCATTAGGTTTGTGAGCCATATTTTCATGAACTGAGAAAGTCAATACAAAGACAAAATTACACTTTTTTCATAGAATGGGCATATGTCCATTGTAAAGCATTCAACTACAATAAATATGTTAGGTTGTGGAGCCTGTTTTCATGTGTGAAAGTGTTGAAGACTGTACACTAAGAGTACTGTACACTTTTCATGTATAGCCCTGAGAATTTTTTGGCCTCATAAAATGCACCCGACCTGATATTGGGAAATGTCCTTTTCTCATATGGGCGAGTTTTTGACCCATAGGTTTATGGGATGGGTTTTTTGCCCATGGTTTTGATACCCACGGTTTTGTAAAACTGCTTAAGCAGTTGTCTATTTATATGGTCTTATGCATATGATAGATAATACAAGCAAATGTATTGCAGATGTGTTTTGAATTCGGGTGTGAATTTTGTAGAGTTTGTTGAGCATAGCTCCAAACGGATCTGGGTATTGTATTGAGAGAGCGGTGGGCTTGTAATAAAATATGAGCAAGTGATTCTTGGTGGACGTAGCCCAAATTGGGTGAACCACGTTAAATCTTGTCTCTTTGTGTTGTGTTATTTTATTCTGCAATTTTATTTGAGATCTGTAATAATTTCTGCATATTAGTTTCTACTGTTGTGATTCTGTGAGGGATTATTCTGCATATTTTATCCCTTATTTCCTAACAATTGGTATCAGAGCCTGGTTTGGTTTGCTGAAGTGTTGAATCATAGGGAAAGTTTTTAGCTTGAGTGGGAGCTATGGTAGATGATGGAAGATCTAGGGTTGATAAATTCAATGGGTAGAATTTCAGTCTTTGGAAGATGCAGATGGAAGATTACCTTTATCAAAAGGATCTTTATACTCCGTTGTCTGAGAAGGTGAACAAACCCTCGAGTATGAAAGATGTGGAATGGGATTTGTTGGATCGGAAGGCACTTGGAACGATCCGGCTGTGTCTTGCATCTTCGGTATTATTTAATGTTTCAAAGGAAAAGACTACAAAAGATCTAATGGATGCATTAGGGAAGTTGTATGAAAAACCCTCTGCCTCTAATAAGATATTTTTAATGAAAAATTTGTTTAATATGAAGATGTCTGAGAATAGTTCAGTAGCAGATCATTTAAATGATTTTAATATGGTTGTGAATATGCTAGCTTCTGTTACAATAGAATTTGATGAAGAAGTTAGGGCTTTATTAATTCTGTGCTCTTTACCTGAGAGTTGGAATAGCCTGGTAATGGCGGTAAGTAACTCAGTTCTAGCTAACTCGAAGTTGAAGTTTGAGGATGTTGTAGGGGTGATTCTAAGCGAGGAAATGTGAAGAAAAAGCTCTGGGGAATTTTCTACTTTAGGGAATGCTGTGACAGTGGAAACTAGAGGGAGACAAAAGAATAGAGGAAACCGTGGAAAATCAAAAGATCGGGCAAGGTCAAAATCCAAGAACAAGATTGTATGCTGGAATTGTGGAAATGTTCATGGGCATGTAAAGAAGGATTGTTGGGAGCTTCGGGATAAGAAGAAACAACAAGAAGAAAACAAGGAGGCAAATGTGGCAATGGGTAATGTATGTCAGGATGCTTTGATTCTTTCTTTGCACAATATTACTGAATCTTGGGTTTTAGATTCAGGGGCTTCTTTCCATGCTTCTCCACATAGGCATTATTTTGTTGATTATGTTCAAGGAGATTTTGGGCATGTTTTTCTTTGTGATGATGAGCCTTGCAGCATAGTTGGAAAAGGTTCTGTTCAGGTTAAGATGCAGAATGGGAATACATTGGCTATTGAAGGATGTCAGACATGTGCCTACATTAAGACAAAATTTGATATCGGTGGGGCAGTTGGGAAGTGATGGTTGTACTGTGATATTTACAGCTAGACTCTTGGAAGGTTACCAAGGGTGCTCTTGTGGTGGCAAGAGGTAAGAAGGTTGGAACCTTGTATTTAACCACTGATAGTACTAATGATTGTAATCTTGTGGCTTCAGATGTAGATACAACATTATGGCACTATAGGCTCGGTCATATGAGCCATAAGGGCATGAACATCATAAAGAAGAATTTTCCTGGATATACAGAAACAGGTTTGGATTTCTGTGAGAACTGCATATATGGGAAACAGAAGCGAGTAAGGTTTCTCAAGGTTGGACCTACAAAGAAAGAGAGTAAGTTAGAGCTGGTGCATTCTGATGTGTGGGGGTTGCTCAGGTATCATCTCTTGGGGGTTCAAGTTATTATGTTACTTTTATTGATGATGCAACAAGGAAAGTTTGGGTTTATTGTATTAGAAACAAATCTGATGTATTTGACACTTTTGTTAAATGGAAAGCCTTGGTAGAGAATGAAACAGGTCTTAAGCTAAAATGTCTCAGGTCAGATAATGGAGGGGAGTATTGCAGCAATGAATTTGATGATTACTGTTCTAAGAATGGAATCTGCAGGAAAAAGATGGTTCCAGGAACTCCGCAATAGAATGGGGTATCAGAAAGGATGAACAGAACAATAATGGAACGTGCTAGGAGCATGAGGTTACATGAAGGACTGCCTCTTTCTTTTTGGGTAGAAGCGGTGAGCACAGAGGTGTACTTGATAAATAGAGGACCCTCAAGTGCCTTGGATGGAGGCATACCTGAGGAGGCTTGGTCGGTAAGAAAATTGATTATTCATTTCTTAGAGTCTTTGGATGTGAGGTGTTTGTTCATATAGACAAGGATGATAGGACCAAGCTAGAGGCTAAATCAGAAAAATGTACTTTCATTGGTTATGGTGGTGATGACTTTGGATTTAAATGTTGGAGTATTAAGGACAAGAAAATCATTCGTATCTAGGGATGTGGTATTTAATGAGAAAGTCATGTATAAGCAACAATTGCAAGAAAACAGGGAAGAATCCAAGAAAGAATATGCAATGGTAGAGGATCTTCCAGATCAGAAAGTGACCCATAAATCAGTTCAGGAACCTACTCAACAGGAACCCCAAACTCCTATATTGAGGAGGTCTTCTAGGGTAAGAAAAGAACCTGAATGTTTTTCTCCTTCTCTTTATTATTTATTACTCACTGATAGTGGAGAACCAAAGAGATTTGATGAAGCAATGCAGGTAGATGCCAGGAAGAAGTGGGAGCAAGCCATGGATGAGGAGCATTAGGCTGTCATGGAGAACCAGACATAGGATTTGGTAAAGCTACCCGAAGGAAAAAGAGCATTACAGAATAAGTGGGTGTTCAGAGTCAAAGAGGAAGAAGGAGGAAAGAAAATATACAAGGCCCGGTTAGTGGTCAAGGGGTTTGCACAGAAAAAATGTATAGATTTTGATGAGATTTTTTCTCCTGTAGTAAAACTGACTTCTATTAGAACTGTTCTTGGAATAGTGGCAGCAGAAGACTTGCACTTAGAATAGTTAGATGTAAAGACTACATTTCTCCATCGCGATTTGGAGGAGGAGCTATATATGTAGTAGCCAGAGGGATATGAAGTCAAAGGTAAAGAGGAGATGGTGTGCAAACTGAAGAAGAGCTTGTATGGCCTGAAACAAGCTCCACGTCAATGGTATAAGAAATTTGATAGCTTCATGATGGAGCAAGGTTATATCAGATGTCATTCTGACCATTGTGTGTATACAAAGAAATTTGAGGATGGAAGTTATATTATCCTATGTTTGTATGTTGATGACATGCTGGTTGCAGGTAAAAACATGCAGGAAATAAAAGTACTCAAGAAGCAACTAAGTGAATCATTTGCTATGAAGGATTTGGGTGCAGCCAAACAAATCCTTGGTATGAGGATATCTCGGGATAGGAAGGAACGGAAGCTGACTTTATCTCAGGAAGAGTACATTAAGAAGGTCTTGGAGAGGTTTAATATGCAGGATGCTAAACCGGTTGGGACTCCTTTGGCAGGCCATTTCAAGTTATCAAAGGAGCAGTGTCCCAAGACAGAGCAGGAAAGAAACCAGATGTCCAAGGTACCTTACTCATCAGCAGTTGGTAGTTTGATGTATGCTATGGTGTGCACTAGGCCTGATATTGCCCATGCAGTGGGAGCTGTGAGTAGATTTATGAGTGATCCAGGTAAAGAGCATTGGCAAGCAGTAAAGTGGATCCTTCGGTATTTGAGAGGGACCATGGGGACAGTTTTGTGCTACAGTGGATCAAACACCACTTTATGTGGTTATGTAGATTCAGATATGGCTGGAGATGTAGACAGCAGGAGGAGCACGATAGGTTATATTTACACTGTAGGTGGGACAGCAGTGAGCTGGATTTCACGACTACAGAAGCTGGTGGCTTTGTCAACCACAGAGGCTGAGTATGTTGTTCTGCCACAGAGGCAAGAAAGAGATGATTTGGTTACAAAAATTGCTTGAGGAGTTGGGGCATAAGCAGGAGGAATGTAAGTGTACATAGTGATAGTCAGAGTGCTATACACCTAGCTAAGAACTCTGCTTTCCACTCTAGGACAAAGCATATACAGTTAAGGTACCATTTCATCAGGACAGCTTTGGAGGAAGAGAAGTTGAAGTTGGAGAAGATTCATACCAGTCAGAATCCTACAGACATGATGACCAAGGTGGTCACAAGGGAAAAACTAAAGTTGTGTTCAGCTTTGGTTGGTCTTCACAGAAACTAGTGAAGGGTTGAGAAGCTTACTCAAAGGAAAACTAGTCTCCAAGTGGGAGATTGTTAGGTTGTGGAGCCTATTTTCATGTGTTAAAGTGTTGAAGACTGTACACTAAGAGTACTGTACACTTTTCATGTATCCTTGCTGGGGCCCAAGCGAGGGTCTGAGGGCAGTAGCTCCCGGTAGTAGGGGTTCGGGGGCGCAGCCCCCGAAATTATTTTTTTTAGGTGTAAAATTTTTTGGCCTCAAAAAATGCACCCGACATATCGGAAAACATGTTTTTCTCATATGGGTGAGTTTTTTGACCCATAGGTTTATGGGACGAGTTTTGCCCATGGTTTTGATACCCATGGTTTTGTAAAACTGCTTAAGCAGTTGTCTATTTATATGGTCTTATGCATATGATAGAACAGTACAAGCAAATTTATTGCAGATGTGTTTTTGAATTCAGGTGTGAATTCTATAGAGTTTGTTGAGCATAGCTCCAAACGGATCTGGGTATTATATTGAGAGAGCGGTGGTTTGTAATAAAATCTGAGCAAGTGATTCTTGGTGGACGTAGCCCAAATTGGGTGAACCACGTTAAATACTGTCTCTTTGTGTTGTGTTATTTTATTCTGTAATTTTATTTGAGATCTGTAATAATTTCTGTATATTAGTTCCTACTGTTGCGATTCTGTGAGGGATTATTCCACATATTCCCTTATTTCCTAACAAAATATTGAACTTAATCATTTAAATACATCTAAGTATTATTAAACAAAGTTAATTTTCTTATAAGTAAACTTCTAAATTTTCTTTACATATATTTTATAACATGAAGATAACTTAGGAGAATACTATATGAAGGATGCACATCTTAATATTAGAACAAAGTAAACATTGTTAATAATTAATTTATACAATGATTATAATAAAAAGCACAAAAAAAAACTCATAAAATCTATTTACCTGGAGGTGTAGTTAGACATCTATAATAGTGTTGGATCATGATCTCCTACTTGTGATTCTCCACAATAAAGATAAGTGAGGACCTCTTTG
>JAHRHJ020000275.1:0-87071 GCA_019776745.2 Taxus chinensis | reverse complement strand
CACTAGTTTCAACAGTAGAATGGTCGAAGATGTAAAGCATTAAGGGGTTCAGGCTCAGGTTTACCATTAAGCGAAGCTAAACGATAAGTGCCTGATCCATAGGTGTGAGTGATTATATAAGGCCCAATCCAATTGGGAGCAAATTTTCCACGTTTGCTCTTTTCTAGTTTGGTGACATGTTGATTCTCTTTGAGGACAAGATCACCAACCTTAAAGGTACGCTCATGAAGTCGCTTATCATAAGCACGCTTGATGCGTTTTTGATAGATTTGAAGGTGATCGAGAGCTGTAAGACGTTGTTCGTCAAGAAGCTCCAATTGGGCTAACCGCTCTTGGCGGAAATCATCGTTGGTGAGAATATCCTGAAGAGATATTCTAAGGGAGGGTATTTGTATTTCGAGAGGTAAAACAGCCTCGGTACCATATACCAAAGAAAAAGGTGTGGCATTAGTGGAGGTACGAATGCTAGTACGATAAGCCCAAAGGGCAAAGGGAATGTGATCGTGCCAATTTCTTCTAGATTCATTGACGACTTTCATGAGGATTTTGGTTAGAGTTTTATTAGAAGATTCAGCCTGACCATTGGCCTGCGGATAGTAAGGTGATGAGAAGCTAAGTTTGATACCAAAGTTGTCGCAAAGGTCTTGCAACAACTTGTTTTTGAAAGATTTACCATTATCGGTTATTAGGCGATGAGGAATACCAAAACGACAGATAATGTGATGGTTAATGAATTCGACAATTTTTTCTTTTTTGATTGAAATGAGTGGAATGGCCTCCACCCATTTTGTGTAATATTCGGTTGCTGTGATTATCCAACGGTGACGTTGCGAAGAGGGTGGGTGGATCTCACCAATAAGGTCTAAAACCCATTGTGAGAAAGGACAAAGATCTCATGCGACCTGTAACGGATGGCTAGGAGTATGTTGAAGGTTGGCATGTTGTTGACACATAACACAACGCTTAACATATTCATAGTAGTCGTTATTAAGAGTGGGCCAATAATAACCTAGGAGAAGGATTCATTTGGCCATGGCAAGGCCACTAAAATTTCCACCAAAAATGCCGTCATGGACTTGTTAGATGGTATAGGTGACCTCCGTGCCGGTTAGACATCGAAGGAGGATGCCATCAAGGCCATGTTTATAGAGTAGTCCCCCCATGATGACATAACAAGAAACACTTTTAAGAAAAGCACATTTTCCGTTACTAGTAAGGTCAGGTGGGAGAACAGAGGTTGTAAGGTAGTCATGAAATTGGTGGTACTATGTATCCTGCAAATTAGCAGACACATTATTTATCATACAAACAATTGAGGCTGAGTAGGATGGGGCAAAATTTTTTTTGGACCAAGACGAATATGTAATAGTCAGTTGGTGAGGTAGGAATTTGTGAGACTAAGCAAGCCATAGTATCCACAAATTTTTTAGTGGAGCGGGGAATGGTCTGGATAGAATAACGAGTAAACGAGGTCAAAAGTGAATCCACGTAATGTTTGTACTTTTGAAGTTCGTCATTCTTACATTGGTAGATGCCCATAACTTGATTAACTACCAATTGAGAGTCGCCAAACATATTAATAGATTTGACACCTAAGTGTAACATAACCTGGAGACCCAAAACAAGGGCCTCGTATTCTGCTTGTATTATTAGTGCAGGGGAAATCAAGCCGGAATGAAAGAGGCATAGGTTCAGCGTCAAGAGGGATGAGAACAATGCCGGCTCCTCCACCACACTGGCATTTGGATCCATCAAAGAAGAGGGTCATTTGATATGACTCTTCCCTGAGTGAAAGAGTGGCGATGAGTTCGTCGGGGAAATTAAAATTGGTGAATTGTTCCCCAGGTAAAGGGGCCTCCGCAAGTTGGTCCACAATAGTTTGTCCTTTGATTGAATTTTGTTGTACAAACTCAAGGTCGAGGTCAGTGAGGAGCATAAGGCATTGGGCGATGTGTTGGTTTAGATGTGGTTTGGCATACATATAATGAATGGGGTCCGTGTTGGTGATGACAAAAGTTTTGTGATTCAGGAGGTAATGTCGGAGTTTGGTGGCTATGAATGATAGGGCTAGGCACAATTTTTCTACATGTGTATACCTAGTCTCGTAATCCATGAGAGTATGACTTATATAATAAATGGCTTGTTCTCGACGTGTCGAGTCCTGATGTGCGAGCATGGCTCCTATAGCATGGTCAGTGGCAGAAAGGTAAAGGTAGAAAGGGTGATCATCCTGAGGTGGAATAAGCACGGGTGGCTGCAAGAGATAGGCTTTGAGAGCTTCAAAGGCTTGGTGACACTCTTCACTCCATTGAAAGGCAATGTCCTTTTTAAGAAGGTGATGGAAAGGTTGACATCGATCCGAGAGTTGGGAGATGAAACGCCAGATGGATTGAAGTTTACCCTGCAAACTACGCAATTGTTTGAGGTTTTTGGGTGGGGGCATTTCTAGGATAGCTTTTACTTTAGATGGATCGACCTCAATGCCACAGCAAAGAGACGATAAAGCCAAGAAGTTTTCCCGAAAGAACACCAAAGACACATTTCTTTGGTTGAAGCCAGACTGAATATTGTAACAGGCGATCGAAAATAATGGTTAAAACATCGAGATGTTCACTGCGATGTTTAGATTTGCCAAGAAGATCATCGACATAATCCTCAAGGATAGTGTGCATAATGTCATGAAAAATGTAAGTCATAGCCCGCTGATAGGTCACACCAGCATTCTTAAGGCCAAATGGCATGACACGATAACAGAAGGTTCCCCAAGGAGTTATGAAGGCAGTTTTATGTTGATCGGCCGGGGCTACCAAAATTTGATTGTATCCTGAAAAGCCATCCATGAGAGAAAGCATTTCATGGCCCGCAGTGAGATCAACAAGTTGATCAATACTTGGGAGGGGGAAGTCATCCTTGGGGCAAGCGAGGTTAAGGTCTCAGAAATCCATGCATATCCGAAGTCCCCTCGTCGCTTTAGTGACAGGTACGATGTTAGAAATCCATTGAGGATAGTCAATAGGCAAGATGAAGGAAACAGAAAGAAGTCGTTGAAGCTCTTCTTTGACCAAGAGGGCAATGCGTGGATGCATTTTTCTCAGTTTTTGTTTGACTGGTTTGGAATCGGGGTTTAGGGTGATGTTATGGACAGCAATGGTAGGATCAATTCCTGGCATGTCAGCGTAGGACCAAGCGAAAGCTTGGTTGCGGGTACGGAGAAAGGTAGTAAAGGCGGCTTGTTCTGATGTGTTAAGGGATTGTCCGATCTTCACAATGTGAGGATCCTCCTCTGTGTGGATGTTGATTTCTATAGTCGACTCATTCAACATGGTTTGAGTTTCAGATGGTAAGGCGTGTTGAATATAGGAGTCATCCGCCCCAAGGTAAGTGAGGATGGAGTCGTCATCCTGGCACTCAACAACATTAATCGAAGGCGAATCCTCTTCGATCATGTCTGGATACAGAAGGGGAAGAGAAGATGGGTCCTCATTATCGCGTTGATAAGTGAGAGGACCTATGAAGATAGCATTTATGAAAAAAAAAAGTTAGGAGGGATAGATTCAGGGTCTATCGACTCTGTGGGTGATGATGGCAAAGTGGGTGATGATGGTTTGGTAGGGGTGACGTCGTCATCTTCCAGGATACAACTGACACGAGGTTTCTCCGGTGTAGGTGTTTCAGGAAAACCGAGACCACTGCGATCATTGTGTTTGCGTGTAGTCACGGGAATGAGTGTATGTCGGCCTTGTTCATAAAGACCAAAACCAAAGCCTTTCCAAGCACAGCGAGTCAAGAAGGTGAGGGCGAAACGACGATTTGTCAAGTATTGAAAATCAGATTGGAAGGGAACCACACCAAGAGGAGGTTCAGGGGTAACGGAGGATGCGTCAACACCCCCATACGTTAGGTTGGTGCGGCAATGGGGTGGTCCGTAAGAGATTACCTCCCCCACGCGACGGTCGTAGGTGGGATGTGCATGTAACTGTCCGTACTCCTGCGGGGTATGGAAAGAGCTAACGTTATATAGGCGGTACTCCCCCAGCGTAAGGCATTGAAAAACATCTACTAAGGGGTCGGAGGTTGGGATGTTATCTGCGGGAAAGGAAGTAATATTTGTAACGACGGTTTCATTGGTTGAAGGTGTAGGTGCGTTGGAAGTGGATGGCTGGGTTGGATGAATGGGTGTCTTGACTGGTACAAGCACATCATTAGGGCGATACAACATATTGCAAGTTTTGAAGGGGGGAGGATCAGCTTTTACGGTGTAGGACTTCCCCTCGTACTCAAATTTTATGCATCTATGTAAAGTGGAGGGAACGCATCCCATAGCCCGGATCCAAGGGCGGCCTAACAACATATTGTATTGGAACTCTCCCTCAAGGACATAGAAGAGTTCGGGTAAAGTACGTGGTCCTACACGAATGTTAAGGATCACGGTGCCTAAAGTAGAAGTAATAGCATCATTGAATGATCGCAACATGATGGGGTTGGCACACATGCAACTAGAAGGGATATTCATTTGTTGGAAGGCTTTTGAAGAGATGATGTTTAGGCTAGCGCCCCCGTCAATCATAACACGACGTACCCGAATATCCCGAACGTACGCTGAGATGAAAAGAGCAGGGTCAGGATCTTCAGCACCAAAGTCGATAATTTCATCTTCGGAGAAACTGACAGCAGCGGCTTGCTGTACAGAGACAGAAGTGGTTGGGGAGATAGATTGTTTGGTGAGCGAAGCAACGTGATTGGGTGTTAGAATAGAGGTAACAGGCAAGGTTTCATTAGGTAAAACCTCTATCCCTTGAAGGATTTCAACGAGAGCTTGTCGATGAGATTCAGAAGTCTGAATGAGATCATACAGTGTCATTTTTACAGGTGATTGGTGAAGCTGTTTGATCATAGTTCGGTGGGCAATGCCATTAGAGACGGGATAGGCGGGTCCACGATAACCACTTTAGGTGGTGGTGCAATCGGGATGGTGGACGGAGAAAGAGATGCCGCAGGTGTGTTTTCTTTCGCTTTCCCATTGTTTTTCTGCCCTCGAGTAGCAACACTAATCATATTGATCTCGTGAATACGAGAGGAGGAAGATGGTAGGGATAGGTCATGGTTTTCGAGAGGTGGGGCTGTAATAATGATAGATCTTGGTGAGGCGGGGACAGGTGGTATAGGAGAGGGAATTGAAGCTAAAGGTCTCTCTCTTCGTAAGTTGTCTTTCTTAACTTTTCTATCTGAGAGAGGTGACTGACGAAGTATGGCTTTCAACGCTTTGCATCCCTCTACGTCATGTCCTGGTGTGCGGTGGTAAGCGCAGATTTTAGACTCATCGTAACCTATAGGTCGAGGTTTAGATGGATCATAAGGTCTAAGTGGGGGTAGGGAAATGGTCGCATTCTCTACCAACATAGCAAGGATTTTGGCGTAAGACCCTTTGAGTGGGTCAAAGTCAGAGGAAAATGAGGCTATTGACTGGGTCGATTCTGGTGATGACGTGGTATGGTTGGTTTGTATGGGTGGTGGTTTAGCCAAGGAGTTTTGATAATGGGTTTTAACTAAACGTGGTTTCTTTGACGCAGAAGCTAGGTTGGATGATGAGGCCACAGATGATGTGGTATCAGAAAACAACCACGGAGAAATAGGAGTGACAGAAAACAAATATTTTGATGATAGAATTTGTTTATGGTTGATAGGTGGACAGGATACGCGGGGTGACGGTGTTGCTATACCCTTGGATTTCTGTATGGGTGCAGAAGGCGTAGGTCGCTTTAAAGAAAACGCAGGAGGTATGATATATTGATGTAAGGTAGAGGGATGGGGTCCCAATATGGAAGGTAGGTGTGACGACGAGGGTTTTAGTTGTGTTAGCGGCATAGATTGAGGAGATTGAGTCTGTCTCCTAATGGGATGGACGGCTTTATTTTTAGATAAATCAAGCCGCTTAGGTGGGTGTGTTAGACTAGGTATGGGTGAGGTCCCAAGCGTAGGGGAAGATTTGGTTAGGTTAATAGAAGTGGATGAGGTATTTGGTAGAGATGAGGGGGGTGAAGATGAGGACATAGGCATTTTAAGCTTCTGTAAACACTTCGGGTATATGGTAGAGGCATCAGGATCGGTCATTTGCATTTGAGTAGAATATGGCGTACTCAAACGTTCCCATAGGACCTGTCTATCTTCTGGGGAATGACAGTCCTCACGTGTGAATAGGAACTTTTGTATGGAAGAAAGGTGGGTTGTGATTCCGGTCCACTGTGGGTGTGATACAAGGGGTATATGAGGCACTGTATCAATGGGCGTTAAGAGGTCAACCGGTTGCTGAAAAGATTTAGGTGATGAAGGACTAATAGGTAGGAGGGCGTGTTTGAGAGGATCTGTCATGTTTAAAGAATGTGGTGATGTCGGTTCAAGAGGTTTCTCGTCTAAGGATGACAAAAGAAGTGGCGAGCCTTCCTCTTGTACAACAAGAATGGTAGAAGGAGACGTTTGGGAAATAGATAAATTAGATAACATCCGCTCACAGTCTTGCAAGGATGTGGTGTAAGAAGGCTCATTTGTGAGAAGGGAACTCTGGGCAGTTAATTCCTTGATGGGTAAAGGAACGGCAAGGATTTCAGTTTGTCTTGATGGCGAGGAAGGGGGTTCGGTTTCCTGCGTTAGTGAAGAGGTTTGATTCAGAATTTGTTCGATAGAGGTCTTTGGCTGGGAATCGAAGACTGCATGGATCTCATGAACACTCTCCTCGGCTAAGATATCTTGGTTTAGATTACTGTTAGAAGAATGATTCGGGAATGGTTTGTTGAATATTTTCAAATTTCGGTTAGCAGGGGCGTTAGGATTATCGAGGGCTATATCCCCCGCATCAACCATTTCCTGCACTATGTTTTTCAACATCTTGCAGTTCTCATGACTGTGTCCCTTCACGCGGTGGAAGTTACAGAAGTCATTTTCTTTGTACCAAGAAGGTATGGCGCGAGTGGAATCAAACCCGGAGTGAGGTTTAACAGGAGGTAAGGTAATGGCTCCTGCTTTAAGCAATTTTTCCAATATCACACCATATGTTTCTCCCAAGGGAGTGTAGTTGATGGGCTCTGCTTTATACTTATAGGTGGTTTTTGGCGGGGTATTAGACGGTGGTTGGGATTTGACCATCACCGCGTGCACGGCCCCTTTTGATTTCGAAGCAGTCGATGGGTGAGGATTGGTGGTGTTAGGTTTGTTGGTGGAATCTTGGGTTCGGAAAGTGGGGTTTTTGTTGCGCAACCGCAATTTCTCTTCCTCTAAGGCTCGAATCTCTAGTTTTCGAGCCATAGTAAAGGCCTCGTCAAATGTACGGAAAGTTTGAATTTGGAGGGTAGGAGAGATGTGCTTAGCGCAGGCCCGCGTAAACAGTTCGATAAGTTCGGTCTGAGGCAAGGCATACGTAAGTTGGTTGATAAGGCCCCGCCATCGTCCAACGAAATCTGCGATAGATTCGTCTTCAAATTGTCGGATGGCATAGAGGTCGGTGATAGATACTTTCTTGGCAATGTTAATGGAGAAATGATCCAAGAAAGATTGGGCTAGCTGGTTAAAAGAGAAGATTGAGTGCTGGGTTAAAGCACTGTACCACTCCAAGGCGGGTCCTGATAAGGACATGGGAAAGGTGCGGAGTAGTAAAGCGTCGTCGTGAGCAATCAGATAGCAGGCATGTCTAAATGATCGCAAGTGTTGTTGAGGGTCCTCCTTACTGTTAAAACGGGTAAACTTTGGTAATTCCCATTGAGGAGGATATGAATGAAGGGGGACTGAAGGGTGGATAGGCTCCCGACAAACTTGCTCGTATGTCAAGGCGCTACGACTTCCTGAAACAGAAGCCTCCAGATTTTGCATTTTGTCCATCATTTGTTTAATTAAATCAGTAGTTGGATGAGATGATGGTGTGGTTGTGGTAAACGGAGGCAAATTGGGCCAAGGGCCACCGCTAGACAATGGTGGGGTTAAATGTTGATAAGGTATGGAGGACGAATGTGTTGAGGCAACCGAATAGGGATGTCCTATATAAGCTGTTGAGGTTACCGGATATGTGTGTGGAAATGAAAAGGTGGGCGGAGCTTGAGAAGGAAAGCTCGTGTGGATAGGTGGCAGAGAGCAAGTCATGAACGGAACAGTCTGCAAGAGAGACGAGGTAGGAGCAGTCGGCGGTAATGACATGTTGGGCCCAAGATTAACCAAAGGAAAGCCAATCTGTGCCGTATGAACCCCTGAAGCTGCTGAGGTAGGCGACGGGACTAAGGATGCGGAAGGCAAAGCGGAGTTATCAGGCGGAGAAGGGGCTAAATGAGCAGCTATACTGATAGGCATGCCAACAAGGAGTTGACCGTCGGGTGTACGGTCAAGGGCATGAGACAAATAGTATTGTACAGCGCTAGGATTAGCATCCAGAAATTTGGCAAATTCTTTATCTCCCACAGGAATTTTAGGAACCTCGCTGGTGTCCGTAGGATTCCCCACAGAATGTGAAGGGGGTGATTCAGGCAAAGGCACAGAGCAAGCATGTGAAACCATGGCGGCGGCTTGCTTTCGAGTGATAACAACCATGGACAGGAGTACACAGTAGGGTTTCAATCTATCAGGAACAGAAACAGACTCAGAATGGTGAAATTGGTAGGTTGCTGGTTTGTCAGGAACTGTAAAAGACAGTAACCGATATCGGTCTGATAACCGATGTCGGTTAGACTATAGCCGACGTCGGTCAGTTAACCGATGTCGGTGTAATAAGACTGGTATAAGAAAATATAAGAAGCTGCTGATTTGATTGTTAACAATGCTCAGTACATTTATCAAATTGTTCTAAGGTGATCACAGAAGATAGTGTATAACAGAGAAAACAGAACTGAAAACAAGCAAGATGCACACGCAAATCCAGAGACTAACCCTAGGGTTAATTTTAATTATTGTGGGCTTATGCCTTTAGACGCGGAATGATGTCAATCCTAAACAAAAGACTTAGGGGAAATGTCAAGTTTGTTTTGGCTTATAAGGTTACCTCAATCGGGCGGAGGAATACCGCGGAAAAGGGGGGATGTTTTGAGCTGTTGTGTTAATTATGAAGTGATTCGGTATGTGTTGTGCAGTGAAAGTAAGATTAATTTCCTGTCAATACCGTGGAAATCACCCCCACGTGTACGACCTGTTACTTAGTCTATGTTCACTAGAATTGAAAACAACAAGCAAGAATGTAATGCACGTGTTTTAAACCCAAATCGAAAATGATATTCGATGAAGCAAATAAGATGACTTTCACTAATGCGAAACTAGGAAAGCAAGACAAATTCTTTACTAAATATAACAAAAACAGCAACAGCAAGTATGCTTCCTAAAACGAAAGCAAGCAAGAGAAACAGAAACCCGAAATGGGTCCCACCGGGCGTGCCAAAATGTTTCGCACGGAATGTTTCGGCTCTGCAGAATAGACTTGCTTCTATCCTATCATTCCTTTGAGAAACAGATAAGGGTTAGGGCTAGGAGGAATACCTGTTGAATGTTGAGATGGTGTGCGCGTACCGTAGAGAAAGATCAGATCGACTGCGAAGAACTCCTTTTTGTCTTGGAAGGACTACCTGCAAGTAAGAATACAGGACCACCAGATTTTAATTAGACAATAAATGAGGGAGCTGCCTTAGGCCCAGGAAATATAAAACTTCCTTTCGAAGGTGGTCAGTTCCCCTTTTAATACGAATTAACACAAATGATAACAAAGAAAGCTATTGCAAAATCACGATTTAGGTATCTCGTTACAAAGCAATAGAAGCTAAATTATCAATAATAAAGCGTCACGTTGTTTGTTCGGTTACTGGTCGTTGATACATTCAGGTTGAGTTATAGGGATAAACCAGACTGGATCTGAGGTTGTTAGGTGGCAAATAGGTGAGAAAAAGGTTTTGGGGTATAAGTCACAGTGACCGACGCCGGTCACTGGGTAACCGACCGCGGTTAGAGAACCGCTGCCGGTAGGGGATAAACGATACCGGTAGGGTCAGCAATCTAAGTGCTTCTGGATAGAGGTTGGTTGCAAGGTGATTGTGGGGTTATTAAGATTGGGGGATGGCTGAGGGGAATGATGGGAGGATAGGGAAGACTCAGAGTGTGGTAAAATGGCCTTCTGGGCAATATCAGGATGTATGGGTGAAGGTTAAGTGCAGTATGTTGCTGGTAGTAGATCTAGGAATAAACTTATGATTACTATTAATCAACAGGCTCAAGAAAATGGTGCTTAGAAACATATAAAACACTACTTACTCGTCCCTGATGCAGATGCAGGTTTCAGGACTGTGATGATGAAGACAGGACCCAAGTTGGATGATCTGACAATCCAAGATGAGTTATCTCCTCTTCTGATGCTCGGATGAGTGTTACTGGGCTCTGGTTATTCAGTTGCAGTCTTGGGCTTGATGTCCTTCTCTGCAAACTCTTCTTGTTTCTTCACTTGTCTCTGCTCGGCCAAGCAAATCCTGACCCTTTCAATGATTTCTCCTCCTTTTTTTTTGATCAAATGAAAATCCGATCCTTTGTTTTTGGTTGGAAGTGATCATTTACAGGGAACCGATGGCGGTTACGAAACCGACGGCGGTCGAGTAGGAACTGGTATCGGTCAGGTCAAAGTGGGCTATTTTTGGTAAAATAGCCAGCTTTCCCTCCTTTTCTTCCGAGGGATTGGTTGCGGGCTTGGTCAAGTCATTATGAAGTTGGTTTTAGGTGCGGATGAGGAGTAATTAGTCATAGGTGTGGAATTGGACCAAGTTATAGGTCTTAATTAGGTTAGTTTAGGGTTAAGACTAGGTCATGATGAGGTGGCGACATGAGGTGGCAGGTATGGCGATGTGGATTTATTAATTATAAGGTAATTAATAAATAATTGTGTAAGGTTTAGGTGATGAGGTTAGGTTGCGAAATGGGATGCGGGGTACAGGGTGTCGTAATGACACAAATTTAGCAAAAGGAATCATGGCTTCTGAGCATAGGGAAAGCCAATTTGTGGACTACGTTACAACAGGGCGTGCACACATTTGGTACAAATTTTTTGACCTTGATCAGACTTGCTGTAGATTATACAACTTTAAAAGATGCATTCCTTAAAGAGTTTCACATCCCTGAGTTTGAGTAAGAAGAGTATATGTGCACTCAAGGATATTAAGAAAGGCACAACTGAGAGTTTTAGAGAGTATGATGCCCATGGATTAAAACATTGTTATCTAATCTTTCTTATGATATACATGTAAGCCAACATGCAAAGAGTGGTTCGTTGGGGGCTTAGGATTACCCCTTTTAGAAGGGAATTATAACATAAGACATACAATGATCTGTGTAAAGAACTTGAAGCAGCCTTACGTGCTGAGGCAGTTAAAAGTATAGATATAGGGATAAGCCTATTTTTAGAAGCACAAATCATAGCTATGGCAAAAAAGTTGGAGAGACTATCAGCAAATTCAGCACATGAGATGCACACAGGGATTTGGTGCACAAATTATGAAGTAGAAGGTCACACATAGGATATTTGTCCTCCCAGATTAGTATGCTTGTTTTTGTTGGATTGTGAGATATTCCATTTAAACCATGATTCTAGCCACTACCTATTATTACAAAACATGATAAGGAATAATGTTTCAAGCTAATGTAAAATTCTGCAGGTCCATGACTCATGACACAGAAGACTGGTTGCGGATGATTGGTAAGATTCATGATGCTATAGATATTAGTGTATGAAAAATAGGAGTTTTAGATATCTAAGGGAAAGAATGAGCATCGGGACCAGGATCACACTCAGGTGTGCTAATGAAGGGGTTTTAAAGGTGGTCATGGTCAAAGGAAATCAAGGATACCACAAGTTGGATTTAAAGGACAAGGCTGTGGTAGTGGAAGAAGTGAGTTCCCTCAATGGAACATGTTATACATGCGGATCTCATGACTACTATAGGCGCGAATGTCCTCATAATATTACATGTTCTTTTTGTAGAAATAATCATAGCTATGAGGAGTTCCAGACTTATATGAACATCTTAGTAAGTAGCATAAACAAGAAAACAAGGGCACAAGAATGGTTAGGATACAATGCACTGTTGAAAATATGTAAATTCCTAAGTTGGAGGAAAGTTTGAAATATTACCAAAGAACAAGATCACAACCCGTGCTAAGGTGGCATGTGCCAGAGAATAATTGGTTAGTAGAATCCTACCATCACTAAAGAGGTTCTACATGCATGGTACCCATATCCTACCCATGAGAAGGAGGTTTATCAAGAAACCATGGAAGTTCTTAGGAATCTTTAGGGTGAGATACAATACTTAAAATAGAAATCACAGAAGATAGAGCAAAAGAAAGTATTAGATATGGTCCAAACTTATATAGATGACTTAGGGGAAGTGTGTAAAATGTTACGCCAGAAAATATCATTCATTGTAAGGGGATTGTCTAAGGGGAAACACTCCATGCACAAGTATTGTAAGCACTAGAAAGCAAATCTTGCATGCAAACCTTCCCCCTCAAAGCCTATATTATGAAATCAGGAATGTTTGTTCTGGATGGGTAAAAATCAGTCTCCCTTAGATATGGGTACATTGAAGACTTTCCTCCTCTAATGTATTTTTTATGGCTGATCAAACTAAAGCCACTCCCATATTTGAGTTTTGAAATATTTCATCCATTACTATATAAGGAGCCAAGCTCACTGGGGACTTTGAGGTTTTAGCATGTAGCAGATAGTCAGATAGCTTCCCATCCTCTATTGGGCATCCTTGGTACTATGCAAATAATGTTGATCTTTGGTTCAACAAGGGCAATATCAGTTTTGAAAACAAGGAGGAGAGATTTATGTAATATCCCTTTAATAGATGGAAAATATATGACCTATGTTGAGATACTTGAGCCAACCAAATAAGGAATAATTCAGTGGGAGGATGCACATTCTATTAATGATACTACAAGTGTTGCTTGTGATAATTAGGGCTCATAGCACTTATGAGTTGGTAGGGTGCGAAGTAAAGAGCATATTTATTAGAGGATAGTAAACCGCGTTATATCAGGAGGATAGGTGAAAAATCGGTACCTTATTACATAAGGAGAAGGAGATCCTATGGTATACTTGTGTGCCATGGAAGAACAGTGGATAGATCCATTAGAAAGAAGAAATATGCTAGCATATACACTACATGGGACAACAACACTCTGGTGGATGGCCCACAAGGATAATCATTGTAGGATGGAATGAAATTAGGATTGCTCTTGCTACTCGGTTCTTCAGGAGCAATAATGCACCTACTCAAATCTGTACTTATCATGGTAATCAAACATGTTCAACACCACATTCAGAAGTGTGAGAGACTCTAGACAGAAGGACAGAGAAGATTTACCACCTTCACTCTAGGTGTATAAATTTTATTCCACTTTACAAAGATGCACACATGCTTGGTATGTATATGCAGAACTCCATAGAGAGACTAGAAATTGGCAAGATTTAATTTTAGGAATGACCCAGATGTTTGAACTTCTTCTCTACAAATATCCATGAAGAAGAAGCATTGAAATTCATAAAGTGCTTAACTATGGGAGATAGTTCCAAGGTAAAGAAATCCTTCAGGAGTTATTGGATGAACAAGAATCAGGAGCATGTTTGTTGAAGAAATAGAGGTTGATGCAACATTACTTCAATGTGCTTTCCTTGAGAAAGAAAAAGGAAAAATGGTCTACTTAGTGGATGATGAAGAAGTAGAAAATATGGATATAAATTATTCAACAGGTATGCATGAGGTATTGGATAGTGCAGATATGACCATGCACGCCTATCATGAACCTATGAAGACAAAGAGGGTGAATATTGGATCAGAGGTTGAGCCTAAGGAAGCCATAATTGGATGACTATTGGTCTAGACTCTGAAGTGGCAAAAATCATAGAGTTACTATGGGATTACAAGGAATTATTACCTAGGGGGTACCATGAACTTAAATGTTTGCATGAATCATTAGGGGAGATGAAAATAAAACTTAAAGAGGGTGTGTGCCCTAGTTAGAAAGAGACCCTACAAGATGAACCCCAACATACGTGAAAAGGTCAAAGAAGAAATTGAAAAAATGTTGAAGTATGGAATTATCAAGCCCCTTGATGAGTCAGAATGGGTTAGTCCAATGGTGATCAGTATCAAGAAGGATGGACATATTAGGATTTGTGTGGACTACAGGGAGTTAAATGTTGCATGTGTGATTGATCCCTTTCCTAAGCCATTCACTAAGGAAATACTAGAAGCCATTGCAAGGCGCGAAATCTAGTCATTTACAGATGGCTTCTCTAGGTATAATTAGGTTAGGATTTCCTAGGAGGATTAGGAAAAGACTATGTTTACTACTAAATGGGGTAGCTTCACCTATACTGTAATGCCTTTTCGTCTGAAAAATGCGTCCTGTTGTATTTTCACGCATAGTTGTTCAAGCATTCAAGGAATTTATTCATAACTTCTTACAGGTCTATTTAGATGATTGGATGGTGTATGGATTGTTAAGGATCATTGTGACAATCTATGCTTAATGTTTGAAAGATGTAGATAGTTGAGTATCTCTTTGAACATTAAGAAGTGCATATTTGCTACACCATTTGGGATATTTTCAGACACATAATCTGCAAGGAAGGTGTGTTGGTTGATCCAGCTAAGGTTGCAGTCATTATAGGTCTAAGGGAGCCTACCAGTCAAAGTGAGGTGCACATATTTTTGGGTCATACAGGATATTATAAGAAAATTCATAAAAGGATATGCCAAAATTGTCGCACCGTTGGAAGAGTTACTGAAAGTGAAAGGTAAGTTCTACTAGGGAGAACTGCAACATTGCATATTTGAGATGTTAAAGAAAAAACTTACTACCGCGCCTATTCTATGTTTTCCTTTGTGGGAGCAACCATTTCATGTGCATGTTGACACCTTTGGCATGACTATTGGCATGGTGTTGGCTCAACCTGGAGAAGGTATTATAGATCATGCCATCTATTTTTCTGGTAGAAAGATGACTCCTGTAGAACAAAATTACACCACTATAGAGTGCAAAGCTTTCTCAATGATCTATGTGCTACATAAATTCCGCCAGTACCTACTAGCTACAACATTCATATTTTATACAGATCACATACCATTGAATTATTTGGTAAACAAAAATGTTCTACAAGGGCGCATATATCGATGGGTGCTCTTATTTCAAGAATTTTATTTCACAGTTGTGGTGAAACCAGGGAAAATTAATTCTAGACCAAATCATCTATCCAGAATATAGTTAGGAGAAATAACACATGCAATTGAGGATACCATGCTAGATGCATAGTTATACAAGTTACAACAAGTACCATCAGAACCAGAGGACATTATTGTCTTTCGACGAACAGGGATGACACAAGAAGGAATGAAATACATGGAAAAGAAACAACTTTCTATATGTGTAACCACCTATATGTTAATCAGTGGTGACCTGTACAAATTATGCCAAGATGAAGCTATTATCCAAATTGTGCACACTTTGGAGAAAAAATAGAATTTGGGGGGTATATTAAACATCGAGATCAGAAAGGACACTTCGTAAGAACACATCAAGACATTTCTATTTGTTAAATGTTGTTTTAGGAGTGTTTAAGGTGGAGCTCAATGGAGCTAGTTTCAAGGGCAATGTAAAAGGAGACCAGTCTCATCTATTTTATATGATTAAAATTTCCTTTTGGTGTTCCTTTTCCCTAATTATTAAGTTGTTACACAATAGAATTCTCTGAAGTACTTACACTAAGACCCACAAGAATGACTGCATTTAGAGATCCAAAGTCAGGTTATTGTATCAAGGTCATTAAATGGTTTATAAATCCATTTGAGTCGAGGTAGGATCTCATTTGGCTAACAATATTTAAGCAAGTGAATTGGTAGATTGATAGAAAAATAAATAAGACCGAGTTGTTGAGATAAATTGGCGATGATGCTCGGCTGAAGGACTGTGTAAGCTCAGCTTATAAGAAGAACTTGGGAATTGTTCAAAGGAACAGGCTTGTTGTGGTCCCTCGAGATAGTGAAAAAGGAATAAATTGTTTCTGATTATGTCATTACAGTGATTCTCAGAGCCAAGGTGTAAGTCATCATTTTTGGTCAGGCTCATGAGAGAAGAATTGATGCAAAAATATTGGTGGTGAGTTGTTTGCATGTGTGGAGAGATAACAGAATGCAAAATGAAACATCAAATCATAAAGGTGACCTCCTTAGAGCTGAATACAAAGGTAACTTGGTGAGGAATAACTAGTTCAATCAAGTTAATCTCGTGCCTAATCCTTTGTGAATTAGTGAGCTCATTGATAGAAAATGAGGTAACTCGATAGAGCAAGTTAAGAACAAGTTAGGTATATTTCATTGAAATACCTCGAAGCTTATGGGAACATGACAAAGTTGGGCCCTATAGGATGAAATGCCAAGCCATGATGGCAGACTGTCAAGCTAAGGTAAAGAATCTGTAATGGGGGGATATCGAAGACTGTGACCAGGTGGAGATGTGAAATGGTGAGCTCACAGACCGAGTTTATTGTATTAGCTCGGATAGGTTTATGGATGGCTCAGTAAGCTAGGATGGTAACTACTTACAAGAAAATTGGCTTTCAAAGCCCGAGAATCCACCGTTGCAGGTTTGTATGGCAATGTGTATGAGTCATACCACAATTGGGGAAATTTGGGGATTTTTTTCCAGATAGAGAAACAAAATGTTTCTGTGCCAAAAAAATTCACCCTCATCACCAAGTGGGGAAAATTTCTTGACAATCCAAGTCAATGTTTCCATGCAGGGTAGATTGAGGAGATGATCACCATGTCATAGATCTCATATTCATAAGCCATCGTGATCATTCCACTCAAAAAATAATTTCAAGTAGTTACATATTCACTAGGTAGTTCGTCAGGAGAATTTCAAGTGGAATAATAGGTGGAATGATCGTGGCAAGTCATCTCACATGTTTCAGTTATGGGAACCGGTTCACCCAGCTAATGATAATGGGTTTTCTAGCTAACGATTGTCATTGGTTACACCAAGTTACTCGGCCATTGATGACCCGGAGAATGGTTAGAGATACATGCATCAAAATTCAACATAAACTACAGGAACTAATCGCCATGCAGAATGACAACACCTCCACTAGCTCGGATGAGTTAGAAATTCTATCAATAATGCAGTGAGCTAGGAAACCAGCTGCATGGAGAGCTTCACGAAAGGATGAATTAGAAAACCTATTAAGAAGAAAACAAATCAGTAGAGGTCAGTTACCACAGTTGAATTAGGTGCTCGATGAATATCTCTGCAAAGTGAGCCAAATCATCTTAACCAATAACTTGATGCATATCTTAAGGAACTCAGCGATTCATGAAGGATCTCAGCTCGGCATCGGGGTGGAGGATGAATCAAATGGCAGGTTTAGAGCTCGGTTTATATGATGCATGGGACATCAGCCAATGTACGGAGACCTCGTGGAAGGGAGCACCATCCGTATTGTATAATGATGGCCAAGTCGCTCGGTTGTAAGCATGAAAAATGGAAAAAATATCTCAAGGGAGCTTGGCATCATGCAACAAGCTACATGGAAATACTAAGAAACTTAGTGAGAATGAAGCTTAGAAAGAATGGAGGAGAGCTCGTTTTTAGTCTAACAGCTGGAAGAAATAAAAGGAGCGTGATCTATCGTCTTGACATAGTGATGGAGGGGTTAGATTCTTGTAAAAGAGCTAGAGTAGCTCGTTATGATGAGCTTAGATAGTTTTAAGTAAGTCATTCAATGAAGAGCTCGGTGGTGGAAGCATTTCGGGCTCGTGGAGCCAAGTCATGAGGTGATAGGGACTCGTGAGTTGAACCATGCAAAGTGAGCTCATGGGTTGAACCATACAAAGTGAGCTCGTGGGGGTCAAAAGAAACTCATGCTAGGGGCTCAGACATACAAATACAAAAAGGTGCGCTTAGAGTCGAGCTCAACAACTAGCTCATGTGAAGATGTTTTTTTATGCAGAGTTTAGTATGGTGATTTATGGCCGAGTTAAGACCAAATGAGTAGCTTAGTCAAATGCACGATGGGCTTAGTAATGGATGCCACTGAGCTGAGCTTGAGAACACCAAAACTTCCATATGGCTCAATTTGAAAAGGGTTCAAGTCATGGATTTTCAATCAAACCAAGGGAGCTCACTCATTGTGAAGCTCAAGCTTGGTGGTGACATCAGGATTATAGCTTCCATATGTTGGCTCGATGCAGAATTAATGAGATGAAGCTAATTTTCAATGAGGATGTGAAGTGAATTTGGCAATATCAAGCATAGACCAACTTGGACGATTAAACATTAATGCATTGAAGTGATGTTGAGATTTTTTTGATGAAAATTCATGATGTGGTGAGAGGATCGTGTCGAGAATCATGAATGGTGGAGAGTTGGATGATTGGGAGTCAATGGATCAGGTCATTTTAGTGATCAGAGCTCGAGATGAGATTGAAGGATTTTGGTCAATGCCATGAGTGGTAAAGAATGAAATGGAGTGGCTCAATATCAAAAGGATATCTAGAGGGACAGGCATTGTGTGGGTTCAAGAAGCTTGGTTGAGGCATTAAAATGAGGGTGGCGTGTTCATGAGGCTAAACTCGAAAGAAATCTTATGAGTGAAGCTGCATAGCTGGAGTCATTGGCATAAAGAATAATTCATGGGATGTCATGAGGACCCGACTTTGGCATGAGGAGTGATTGAAGGAGCTCGATCATCATATGGAAGAGCTGGTAACTTAACTTGGAGAGCTTGGTACAAAAATTTGGGTGAGATCGACTCAGTGGTGGAAAAGGATCTTGGTTTGTAGTTGGCGATCAAGTTTGATGGAGAACTTGAGCCCAAATCAGTGAGTTGGCTCGGCAAGCCAACCACCAAGTTGGGTTGTTTCGAACCTATTTTCATGCCCCCCCACTTTCTTCAAGTCAAACCAATCTTAAGGGTCCCACATTATTATTATTTAATTAATTTAATATTTTTATTTAAATATTTTAATAATAATATTTATTATTATTATTTAAATATTCTTTTAATTAATTGAGAATACTTGGTCAACCACGCATTAATGGCACATGATGGAAGCTTCTCAAAGTGGTTTAACCAACTGCAATAAATACATCATGTGCCTTCAATTTAGGAATGTAATTATGACCTTTCCTCTTATCTCGCACATATTCTTCTATAAATGTAAGTTGGAAGCTCATTCCAAAGGGTTAAAATAGGTCAGATAGGTTGGAAAGTTATACATCTTAGGAAAGTACAATTTTCAAGAGTCCTCTCTCTTTTGCAAGTTGTTCTTGTATGTTGAGAGAACTTTCAAGCCTCATCTTCAAGATTGTAATGGCAACCATTTCCTCTTCTAAATGTATGATGCATTGTGCACGTTATTGAAGTAATAAAAGTGTGTGTTTTGTGACTAATCTCAGTCCTTTCATCCTTCTATACTTCCTTGTGCCTTTTCTCATGCTTATAGGTACACTGTGCAAGTTCACATTTTCTATTGTCAGGTTCTTGGAGTTTTGTGCTTATCAAGTGGTGGAGTATTGCATGCAGTTGAGTTGTGGTGTCTTATTCACCCTTCTTAAGTTCATCCTTCTTCACTGGAAACTGATATATTTCTTTCTGATTGATCAATTTTAACAAAGGGAATGCATGTTTCTTAGTCTGTGGTATTATGTACCCTCTCTAAGTTGTTGTAGGTGAAGTTGACCTATGGTGCACACACCCTCTTCAAATTAACCCTTCCTGAGTCTAGAAACACCCTTTATTTGTGCATCACCATCCCTAGTATAGTTTCATTTCTAAAAATATATTTCCCTAAAACCCCATGAAAATGTTAGCATAGGACTAGATATCCATTTTTATTGCACTAGGAGTAGTACAACACTTAGTTTAGGAAGAGGAAGTCGGACCTTCTCTAGAGGTTCACCTTGAGCCCAAATCCCACAACTTGAGAGGTGATCCCATGTGTCCCAATCACACCAAATGTCATGTTCACATTCTGGAAATTCAGAGGGTGCAGGTGATTTTGCAAAAACATTTTTTGGCACGCCTAGTGGGACATATTTTGTAATTCTCTTCTCACTTACATAAGTCAAAGTACCTAGTGACTCTATATCTCTGGATTTTGAATCTCAATGTGTTAACTTATGTGAAGAATTCAAACAAGAGCTTCTTTAAATTAAGGAAATTATTAGCATATCAAAATTTCATTGTCTCCTCTAAAGAGAAGACAAAGAGATGTTTCAACATCACCAGTTGTAGCTCTACCTCATAGGGATCATTCAACTCCTCCGTACATAAAGTTCATTCTACTAAGGAATAATAAACCTCTTGCTACTATGGCATGAAACCAAGTTTTTCCCCCTTTTAATGCAAGAAGTCCTCTTCTGTTGGCTCAACGTGACCCTATACTATGTTACAACGAACTCAAAATTTTAACCTTTTACACAGGGGAAACTCACATTACCCCATTGGAACATATTATTAATGTAGCTAGCATTTGTGCCATACATAATCTCATGGAGGACAATGTTATGGTTAGACTTCTTGTTACCTCTTTTAAAGGAAAAGCACTTCAATGGTTTGGAGGGTTAAGTGTTGACAATATAACCACTTGGGATGAATTAGGAGAAAATATCTGTAAATAGTTTGAAGACAAGAGTGATAATCTTTCACTTTTGGAATAGCTCACTACCATGAAGAGAGCTCCCCAAGAATAGATGAGTGACTTCAACTTCTGATTCCACAGGACCTAGAATAGGATTATAGCACTTGTAAATCCTTCTACACATAATGCATTCTTGTATTATTTGCGATCCTTAAATAGCGATGTAGTAGTATTGATCCAGTCCGTCGGAGGGGCTACATTACCTAATGCCTATGAAGTTTCCATAAGAGAGGAGAATTCCTTGATTCAGGCTGGAAAGATAGCTCCATAACCACCAATGCCATTGTCTTCAAATCTTATGAAAAATCATCCTATCATTGCTCCTATTCTAGTAGCCTCTAATCAGCCATCTCATTCTACCCCTACCTCTTCAAATGATCTATTTGAAGTCAAGTCACTATTGTAAACATTTGGAAATGAGCTTGTTGCACTCAAAAGGAAACAGTTTCAATAAAATCATCCATATCAACCACAAAAGCAGCAGTATCAGGCTAACCATCCTCCTTTTCAAGGGAAAAATCAGCCATAAAATCAAGCTACAAATCAAGTTGTGAATGTCAGACCTTTGAACTTTCGGAACCCTCTTGCTACTAGTTCATCTAGAGCAATTATACCTGTCCAGAATAATCTAGTTCAGGACTATGAATGGTGTTACCCTTGTTCTCAACCCCACAATCAAAATATTTGTCCCAATGGATTTCTCTATTCCCATATAGTGGTGATGGTCCCTGAAAGTGCAATCAAGTCCATTTTGACTAAACAAGATCCTGAGGCTAAGAGAGGAAGTTGGATTGTAAAGACCCAAGAGTATGACTTGGAGATTAGACCCTCTAATCTGGTAAGAGGAATTGAAGATGAAGCTCTTAAAGCTTAGCAGGGATAAAAAGATGGTGTTTTCTCAACTTGTTCATAAGATAGTCCACAGGCACTCTTTGTCACCACTACTGATGAGTGGTATGCTAACATTGTTTACTACCTCACTTATGGAGAATTCCCTCCTCATCCTGATTACAAACAAATAAGGAAACTCAAGCTAAAGGAAGCCAATTTTGTGATCTAGAATCATGCACTTTACAAGAGATTCCTAGATGGTTGTTTCCTCAGGTGTGTAGATAAAGAGCAGTAAGAAAAGTTGCTCAGGGCATATCGTGATCAAGCTTGTGGTGGAAATTTCTCAGCAATGGTCACCACACATAAGATCCTCAGAGGGAGATATTATTGGCCCTCCATCTTTGTAAATACATAGGATTTGGTTTCCAAATGCAAAGCATTTCAACAATTTGTTGGAAAGCCACAACTAGCTGCACTACCACTAAATCCTGTGGTGATTGAAGAACCATTTCAGCAATGGGGACTAGATTTTATTGGTGTTTTGAATCCTCATTCTAGTGTAGGGCATACTTATGTCCTCACTACGACTGATTACTTCACTAAATGGGTTGAAGTCATCCCAACCAAGAAATCCAACTCTGAAATAGTATGTAACTTCATCAAGGAGAATATCATTGTTCATTTTGGAATACCACAGAAAATTATTGTAGACAATGCCACCTATTTCTATTCCAAGGAGCTCACAGAGTTTTTTTATGGCTTTGGAATCTCCCTATCTCACTCTTCTGACTACTACCCATAGGGAAATAGACAAGATGAGTCAAATCTCCCTATCTCACTCTTATGACTACTACCCATATGGAAATAGACAAGATGAGTCAAGTAATAAGAACATTGTGACCATTGTCCACAATTTGGTAGATGAGAATCAAAGGAACTGGCACAAGAAGTTATATGATGCATTGTGGGCTGATAGGATCACTCCTAAGAAGGCAATAGGTATGTCACCTTTCCAAATGTTGTATGGAGTTGAGGTAGATATCCCCCTCACAATTGAGATGCCATCTCTCAAGTTGCTGCAAGAAATAGAAGATGGTCAATACAAAGACTCCATTGACAAGAGGATCCTCTTCCTGGAGAAGATGGAAGAAAACATATGCCAAGTGGTGGATAGAATTAAAGAACACCAGTTGAAAGTGAAGAAATTTTTTGACAAGAGGGAAAATACAAGAGAATTCAAGGTTAGATACTTTGTCCTGCTATGGGACAAGAGAAGAGAACCAAAGGGCAGCCATGGAAATTTTGATTTATTATGGCTCGACCCATTCCACATTCATGGAACTTGTGGTGAGAATGTTTTTCTCCTCTCATACTTGGATGGAATGCCATTGGAATTTCCTCAAAGTGGGAAATACTTGAATCTATATAATCAGTGAAAGTGGGTTGTCCCCCGCCTTGTACCATAGGTGATTTTTGTAGGTGTGTTTTTCGTTTTTCTGTTTCGTGGTTTTGATTTATGTTTTGTTTGGTTTTTGTTGTGTGTGGTTTGGCTTGTGTGTTTCCTCCTTCTTCCATTATTTCTTAGAATTTTACATGACTCTACAAGGCCCAATGGATAAGGCACTGGTCAATGTAATATGTTTTGAAACTTGAGATTCTGGATCCTCATGTCGTGCCCTAACCATGCCCAGTTCACGCCATGTCCCCAAGCTAGAGCCAACTTTTGTCTCCTGAAAACTTCTCTGTGTTCTCATAGCCAAATTCAAAAAATTTGGAGCTCATTCCCTTCATCGGTGTTTAATCCAAGTTATAGATTTAATAAATTAGAAAAAATCATGCCCTAGTGCTGTTTAAATCTTTGTTTTTCTCATTTTGAGAAATTCTCCATATCTCGATCTGTGCACGAAATATCCTCTTTACAATCTCCTTTGTGATTGAAATTGTTCACTTATTCTATGGCCTGGGTCATCAAATCATTATTTTTCCCCCATGCCTCTGGTTCGTGAAGGAAATTCAAAAATTGGACTCAAAATGATGAAGTTCTCTTCCTCTGTGTATTTTTCCCGCAGTCGGGATGACGGGTGTCTTTTCCCCATCAAATTTTGGCCCCAATGAATGTAGGTACGTGGTCAGATCCTATTGGATGGGGAGGAACGAGATTTTTGGTGAACTTAACACTTTTGGTCACTTTTGGCGAAATTGGTAAATTTGTCCCGTGGACCTGAAAAGTTGAATCGTCGTTGAAAAGTCTAGGCTCAGCGGACAGCTCCATGTGTCACAATGGCACAACTCTAGGGTGGGGTAGAAAGGGTCAATTACCAAATCAACTCTAGATCGTCACGTGGTCGGAGTCATTGGAGAGGCAAAGCCCACCGTTGAAAAGTCAGAGTGGACGAGCGGGCCATCAAGAGGATTTGAGATTTTGAGCCTATTTGTAAAAAAGGAAAAAAATCAAAAAATAGCGCGCAGCCCCAATCAGACTATCAAGGAAAAAATCAAAGTTGAAGCCCATAGGGAAAAATTCAAAGGTGAAGCCTGTCGTTGAAATGTCAAAGTGGATGAGCAGGCCATCGAGGCACTTTTGGAAATTTAACCAAATTTCCAAAAGTGAAGTAAAAGTTCTAGAATGCTCCATGGCTCCGCCAAGGTCTTGGGCCTGCCATTGAAAAGTCAAAGTGGAAGAGTGGGCTGGTGGAGGAAATTGAGTTTTTGAACCTTTTTTCCAAAAAGGTTAAAATTTCAAGAAAAGGGCCGTGATCCCATTTTCAATAAGAACGTGCCACATGTCTAAGTTGAAAAGTCAAAGTGGGGATGTGGGCCAATTTGTTCCAAATTGTCAAATCTCACAAAAAATCACAAAATGTGAAAGGCTTTCCCCGTAACTGCTCCAATCCTTTCCTTCCACATGGATGGCAAAATTTTAGAGTTAGAGGATCAAATCAAATGGTCTATATTTAAATGGGAAAATCAAATGTAATGGTTGCTTTACAAGATCTAGTTTTTAACCTGCCATGAGTGTTTTCTTTGCAACAAAGGAATTTGAAAAGGCATTGAGGATTCGTGAAGTTGTAATGGTTTCTTGTAAAGAATATAATGGATTCTTGACATCATTCCAAGGGGGCGATTGATTTCTAAAAAGACCAGAGTGCTTTGTACCTGGAAAAGATAGAAAATGCCATTCTTCTTCTATTTTCTCTTCTTCCTTGAATTTCTTCCATTCTCAAGCTATGTACAAACTCTGCTCGAGCTTCAATACTAAAAGAAGGAATTTTTTCCTCTTTGATTGAGGAATTATATAGTACTTTGTGACCAATGAGTTTCATTTGGTCTTGTAGCTTCTCCTGTGGATTTTTTTTCTTCTAAGTATAAATGCATGTAAATGAAATTTATAATTAATGTGTGTGGGCATCTGATATTCTACTCACAACATTAGTTTTCTCCTACCTCCATTTCCACTCCCCTTCCCCTTTCAAAGAAAAAGTTTCTTCTCTAGTGAGAAATTTCTAGCTTTGCCACAGGGTCAGTGGAGTGCCCCTGTTGGATCTCTGGTCAAAAGGCCACCATTGAAATCCAATTTTTCACACATGCACATACGAAAGTTGCACCATTCAAGTAGAGGGACTTAGATTCCCGTAGCATTAGCTTGAAACCGACTAATTTTTCCATGAGACAATTTTTCTCACCAAAAGGTTCAAAGTGTATCTTCCCCTTATGATAAAATAGAGAACACATCTATGCAAGAAACAACAGATCAACCGCAGGCACCTGAAGAAACCACTTTGATAAATTGGCAAGTGGAAGATTTTTTAGGGTTGAATACAGATCCCTCATCAGTAGCAGAAAAAACTCATTCCAAGAAGATAGAAATGGAACCTCAGACTTCCAAAGCTGATCAAATATCCACTTCACAACCTCAAAAACATAGGTGGTTGATAAATATGTGGGACAGAAACTACCATAAATACTTGTTAGCCAAGCCACAAGAAAATAAAGTTCATTAGACATCATGGTACCAAACAATAATTTTCCAAAGGAGGATCCCAATGCTCAATGAAGCATCAACAAAGTAGGGGAAATTCCCTTCAGAAAAGTGGAACAAATGAAGAAAACCAACCTGAGCATTACTATGTGGGACACACTCTCAATTCCTTCTCAAAGGAACTTGTTGCGAGAGGCTCTAAACAGTTTTGGTACAAATAGTTGTTAAACAGGTCATGGAGCAACAACTACTATGAGTTTGTGTCAACTAGAAGGGAAAATTATTCCTAAGAAAAACAAACTACCACCATTCTATATTTATCTAATCATTGGCAACCACCTGGTGCACAATTGCATGAACGATTCTGGTGCCAGTAGCTCAGTCATGCCCAAACAAATTGTAGATGTATTAGGCATACAATATACACCAATTGCAAGAGGAGTGGTTCAGCTGGATGGCAAAAATGTTAAGACTGTTAGAGTCATCAAAGGACTTCAAATTACCATCTATGCATGCCCAAGTTTTTCCTTCACCCAAGACATATCATTCATTGATCTTCCTCCTCTCTTTTCCATCTTCCTATCATGATATTTCACTACCAAGATGGGTGGTTATCTATCAACTGATTGGTCGCATATGATTCTTAGGACTCGATACATAATGAAAGTGACTATAAGGGCAAAACCAATCTGCCACAATCATGTAGAACCCTGTTAGAATCACGGGAATACTGAGAGGGGGGGTGAATCAGTATTCCATAATTTAAAATTTTCTCCAACTTATATTTTTTTTGTTTACACTTAATAAGATATTCAAATCTGAAAATAAATGAGAGTACACATAGAAATCAAATGCACATAACACCAGATATATCGTGGTTCACCTAATGTAGGCTACATCCACCAAAAGGAGACTGCTTGGATCTACTGTCCAAATCCAGCTGAAATAAAATAGTGTTTACAAAGTATGAGCACCCACTCACAAAAGACACCAATCTCCAAGCCGAACACCAATTCAGCCCTTGAATGCAAACACCATTTACTTTGCATCTCTGATTCAAAACACCAATTTCTGGAGACACCAATCCCCAATCCGAAGCACCCACTTTAGAAAATATGAAATACAAATCAATAATCTTTCTCCTTCTTTATTTTATCTCTCACATACTCATACTCACTTAAGAGATTTACAATAATAACTTCACATACATATCACTTTCAAAAAAATGCTCTTTCTTTTTCACACTCAAAATGTGCACACAACACTTGTTTATATAGGAAGAAGGAGATTAAAAACCACGTGTGGTTTCCTTTGTAACTCTGAACTGTTGTTACTTCCTCCTGAGCATTCAAGTGTTGATATATGATTTCTTCTGTAAAAGGATATGTTCCTTTGATTGTGAAGTCATGCTTGATATGGACTGTATCTTCTTTGCAATTGAAGATCTTTGACTGAGTCGGAATATGATTGGACTCTTTTATTTCTTTCATTTTGCACCTGAGTTTAATCTGATCTCGGAATGAATTGTGGATTTATCCATCTATAAGACCCAGCCTTGGATCAGTGGCATTGATCCAAGAGATGCTTTAAGTTTATTCGGGATGAACAAAAATTATAGACCTTACGCAGGTTGCAAGGTCTGAATGCGTTGAATAAGCTATTCCGGAGTCTAACTCAGGCTGATCGTGTTAAATGAATTGGTTCCCGATATCGTAATATCAGGAAGGTCTTGATCGTGGGCTAGGTAATAAATTCAGATACATTTATTCAACTAGCCTATTGGCAGTGCTGGAGTGAATCCTTTTCGTGAATGTATGTCTGTAGGTTCTTATTCTGAACATTTTAAATGTTAGACCTAAACTGGATTTATTAAGGTTAATAACCTAAACCTAAACTATAACCTATGGGTTAGGTTAGTGCTAACCTAGGCCTAAGCTATAAACTAATGTTCTAAAGTTAGTGACCTAGCGCTAAGGAGGTTAGACTAAGTATCATCTTAAATCCTAACCTATGCTTCTAACCTAACAAATGTTAGTGAAGGAAGGGGACCTATGAAGGGGTGCGAGCCATGGGCGGTAGTTTCTATGGCATTAAATGGGATGGATAAGTATGAAGGACAGGGATTTAGTGGAAGTTTCAAACGGCTAGTGAGGCCGACGTGGCAGAGTCGCCAAAGTTAGAAATGGTCTTTGACTTGCATTTGTCCATCGCCAACTATGGCGGTTGGTGGCAATGGAGATTGAGCAGGAATTTTGGAGTTAATACAATTAATGAACTCGGTCTTCGAGCTCGGATTTCTCGGGAAGACATGCAAAATGGAAAACTGGTAGTTTGTTTGGTTTTTCATGCGCTCCAGTTTTCTCTCTGTTTGATCACTGGTTCTTCGCACCAGTCTACTTGGTGTTGCATGGCAAATATGAGTGTAACTCGCTCTTTTCTCTGTCAAGGAAAGTTTATAAGGCATGGAAATAACAAATTATTGTTGTTGAATCTAACGTGGAAAAAGAGGAGAAGGCTCGAGCTCTTTCAGTGGTCTTCTTCAGATTTTTAAGCGGCATTACCAGGCAAAACTCAAATGATTTCATTAGAACAACTCTGTTCAAATGATTTTTGGGTTCAGTTGGTTTTTATGGTAGCTTTGTGTGAATTGGTTGCTGTATCTTCTTACTGGCTCGATTTTTCAAGTGAACCCTTGATGGGTGTGCATTGTATTTCGAACGGTTGTTCTACCTTGCTGTGTTTTGCATTTCGGTTAGATTTTGTAGAAATGCTTGCAAGGGTAATGTGTGAAACAGGCACTGTTGGACTCCATGAAAAGTTTTCTTGGTAGATATCGACTTCTATAGAAGCCTTGCTATTTATACTTCTTGAAATTATAGTATGTTTGGCTTCTGTAGAAGCTTTGTCGTGAATACTGTATGATTTTGGATATTGTGGGAATCCTTGAATAGATAGAGTTTTTAACTGTTGTAGAAGTTTAATCGAGAATACTATACGGGTTCGATTCCTTTTTGAGTCCTGGAAAGGTAACATACGTTTCTACCTTTGTAGAAGTACAGTCGTGAATACTGTATGTTATTGGTATAGTTAGAATACTTGAATTTGATATGTATCTTGTATCTTTCTACTTCTGTAGAAGTTTATCTTTCTACTTCTGTAGAAGTTTGAAGAATACCACATGGGTAAGACTCCTTTTTAATCCTGGAGGCGTATATTATGTTTTCCTTTCTGAATAATCTCAGTTGTGAATACTGTTGTGATCCTTGAGTTGTGGTCGCATAAAATCAACTTCAATCTAAACCTTGTTTTAAGCATTAGTGGTATGGATACTGTTGGAGATTTGAAATGTTGCGAGTTGGCTTGATTTTCGATTTAAACCCTTCGCTGTGCGTGCATAACGTTCAGACTCCTTTTTAATATTCTTGTGTCCCTTTTCTGTCCGCTTCTGTGGAAAGTAAAGGAAGGGCTTTCTTTTCAAACTTTACTTGGTTTGAGAATTTTTTGTAATCCATAGTAGCTTGGCATAGGAGGAAACTCTGAGGAAAATACTGTTATGGAATTTCGGCTTCTGTGAAGACCTTGTTGAGATTGTTTTCTGGAAAACGACTTCTAATATAAGTCATGGCTGTATTATTATAAGAATTTGTTCTAGTTAAATGCGGCTGTGCATGCTGTGTTAGATTCAGTATGAATATCACTATATATGCATAAGGAAACATCATTTGTTTAATGTTATTGAGCCTCTTGTTTGACTGTGATAAAAAGGTTGTTCTTTTGATTTCGGCCTTGGGATCTAAGTCCTTGCAGTGTTTTAGTAGGGACTAGATTGAGCTGTATGTTGCTGAGTGGGATTGTTGTCGTGTTTGTGCATGATTACGTCTTTTGTTATTAAGGTTATCTAGTCTTGTGCTTGACTGAGATAAAGAGTTAACAACTATGCCTTGACAAGAAATTGCGCTGGCTATTTTCTCATTTTTTTTTGGACAATATGGAAGGTTATGTGGAGTCTATATGATGGATTATTTATCACTGCCTTGTCACGATAGCTACTGTGTTGTTCAAGTAAGTTACAGGCAATTTTATATTTGTATCTTGAAGAATGGTAATTCTTTCTGTGGTCTTGACTGGCTTAGTCGCAGGCGTATAATGTGATTGCATTACTTTTAAGTGGATGTTACAGTCATGAACATGTTAGGAAGGGACATCTGAATGTCTCGGTTTATTTCTCTCCTGCTGTAAAGTATATGTTGATATATTTTTATCTAACTGTTGGAATTGTTTTAACATACTGATGGATTCATGAATTATTATGATATTCATTTTATTATGTTGAATGTAATGGTCTGTCTGATGTTTGCTGTCCTTGGGATTCAGATGGATAATTGTTTTGGATACATTTGTTCTCCTTGGTCACTTACATTTATGAAGAAATATCTGAAAAGTATCTAGGACTATTTAGTAACTATAATATGAGTTACGCGTTTATAGTCATGTGTGAATTACAAAAGAGCATAGTCTTAATATGTTTACATGTTTGGTGAAATGATTTCATTTAAACAGGTTGTTTAATGAAAACAATTGGTGGATTGCGATTGTTTTAAGAATTAGTGCTTATCATGCTCAGTTCATCAAACTGACCCGTGTTGACAATTTTTGCAGATGGTTGCCGTAAGTGGTAAAAGCACGCAGATTTGATAGGATGTTCAGATTGTTTAATTTGGTTTTATGATGAATTACAACATGATTCTCTGAATGTACTACTTGAAGAAAGATGTTCTTTTGCTGTTGAGTATTGTATCAAGTATGCTGAATGCATAAAATGTATTTGATTAGCTTGAAAGGAATGAAAAGAGATATTCGTTACTTATATGTTTGTATTCGTATCTTGATGGTTTGACCTTCTTCGGTTCGAACGATCTTTAAAGCATTATTATTATTGTATAATTTGGAGACTTTTGTGATTATCTAAGTATACTTGCAAGATTATGTAACTGAATGCTTATGATTGTTTAGTAGTTCTAGTATGTTCTATCTAAAGCTAAATTGGAATTTAGATCACTGTCTTTCTGAAAGCTAGGGTTAAAATAAACCTGAGCAGGAAGCTAAACAAGCTGAATAAATTATTACTTCCTAGTCTTGATCTAAGTCAAGACAACGTTTAATTGGATTCTTAATCACTATATCTCGATACTAATAAGTAAGATATAAAATTCAGTTAAGAGAACTGATATAAACCTAAAAAGGGTTTGGTTAGCAACCTCATGTGAAGGTTGAGGGTTATTGTCCAATTTCGTTGATTTAGAATTATGTATATTCTATGAACACCTTGAAGGGACCGCTAGTCTTAATAACTTCTCTTGTGTAAAGGGTTTTGCTATGAAAGGTAATTCTAAGGTGAGGAACCCAGGGATTGGGAAAAGACTAACCTTAAGGGAGTGTCTTATAGTATAATTTTAACTCAACGTGTGTAACACTTATCAATAAGTAGATCTTTCGAGGTGGATTTAAAGGTTGACGGAACAAGTCAACTGCAGGGTTGTACCTTCGAGAAGATTAGGATCTTCTCGAAGATACAACAATGCAGGTGACTTATGACGACACCCTTTGCATTGATCGTTAAGATTTACACCCTAAACTCGAACAAGTTACTCTGGGACTGATTAGGAATGTGGTCACGTTATAAGGCTGCCCTAGGAGACTCGGGGTATCTTGACACACTGGATTAACTAGGGTTGACCCAGTATGTCAGCGTATCCCTAGTCCTCGGGAGCATCCCTATAACGTTGTCATCTTACTAATCCGTTCCTGAGTGAATAACTTGGGACAGGAGAGTCTGACAGAAGTCAGTATAAGACATTCTACATAACACAGGAATGGGGTGAAGGACGTATTCCAGATTGACGAGTATGCCGTCAAGGAATACGAGACATAAACAGTATGTTTCAAATCTTTGGCCAAAGTATCTCAAGCTGTTGATTGCGTTGTCCTAAGTCACCTAGTCTAAGGGATGAGATGCCGATGAATAATGGTAACAATTATTCAGTTAGGTTCCTTGGACAGAGCATTCTGAATCCCAGATTAGGGAAGAGAACCGCAAGAGTGATGTGTTAAATAAAAATGCCAACTCTTAATACTCATGAATAGATCGGTAGATTACCGAGTCATGGAATGAATAGATCGGAGGTGCTCCGAGTCATTACAGCTGCATATGGTTATCTGTTGTGAGAATGGTTGTTTTTGATTTGTGAGTTCTAAATTATGTATTTAGAACCAGGAAGCATTTATCAATTTTTTTTTTTACTTGTTCTAATGTATAAAAATGATGAGGATTCCCTTTTTAATTCAAACATTTATCAGTGCATGGAAGTAACATTCTATTATGGCAAGGCTACCGATCATTTCAGAATGATCTCACATTATCAGTAGTCCCACTTGTTGTTTGATAAGAATATAATTCATTTCTAGCTTGGATTGATTGGAATAGTTATAGATTTGATGGAGGCACACTAATTTTTTCATGGATAAATACTTTACGATTCTATCTCATGTTATATAGATATTTACATATTAAAATAATAGTACAAATGCTCAAAGGATTTATAGGTCTGGAATAATGTTGTACCTTCAAATCAATGGTCCTAAGACTCAACAAACTGCCCCTATGTGTGAACCATTGATGGCATATCTGAGTGATAGAATTAGTCGTGAGGATCATGTTTGCTATGAAATCCAACTTTCTACCTCTGAGCTCTTTTTGTACCAATGCATTGTACTTGTTCTATGCAACTCTCCACCATGATGCAATGGTCACCATTTGAGATCAATGGCAAAGGGATAACTAAACCAATTACCTGAACATGTACTTAGAGATGAAGATAATGCTATAGCTAATGTGTAGCTCCCCCTATGTCCATACTCCCCATGAGATAGTCTATGAGTAAGAGTGATAGGAATCACTCCTAATCTTTTGTCTGAGTGACTCAAAAGATTCCTTTGGTAGGGATTTTGTAAATATATCAACAATCTGATCCTTAGATTCCAACATATTCCAATTTCACTAATGCTGATCTGAAACTTTCTCTCTCAAAAAGTGATATTTAATGGGAATGTGCTTTGTCCTAGAATGCATGACTGGATTTTTTAGAGATGTTAATAGCACCAACCCCTATTGTCACAAAAAATGGAAATAGGATGCTCATACTCTACCTTTATGTCCTTCAATGTTTGCTTCATCCAAAGCACCTATGTATAACATGCCACTGCTGCAATATACTTTGTTTCTACTGTAGATAATGAAACTGAGGCCTGTTTCTTACTGAACCATGACACTAATCTATCACCAAGATAAAAATCTCCCCCACTTGTATTTTTCCTATCATCAACACTTCCTGCCCAATCTGCATCTGTGAATGCTGTAAGAGTGAAATCATCACTCTTTTGATACCATAAACCATAATCCAACGTACCTTTCAAATATTTAAAAATTCATTTTCACTACTGCTACATGAGTTTCCTTTGGTGCAGCCTAAAACCTGAGCAACTACTCCAACAGGTTGCATAATATCTAGTCTAGATGTTTGTGGTATATAACAAGCTTCCTATCATGGACCTATACAAGGTTTGATTAACATTGAGAGACTCATCATTATTACTCAACTTGCTCCCAAACACTCATAATCATGGGTGTACTAACTGGATTGCAATCTTCCATTCTAAACAAATTTTTCAACATCTCCTTTATACTACTTGGTTTGTGAAATAAAAATCCCTTGACTAGATTGTTGAATTTAGCAAACCAAGAAATTAAGATAACTCACCAAGCATAGACATCCCAAACTCCTTCTGCATAAAAATCCTCTACAAATTCTTTGCATAATCTCCTACAACCGCTTCCAAAAATAATGTCATCCACATAAAATACAACTATCACCTGATGTTCTCCTTCTGTCTTGATGTAGCAAATTGCTATCCACAATTCCTGGTTTCTGAATCCTTGTTCATCAACAAGTCATTGTTTAGTCTAGAGTACCAAGCTCTAGGATCTTATTTCAAACCATAAAGAGCCTTTGTTTAACTTGCATACAACCTATTTTCTGATTCTAACTTTAGGCCTTCAAGATTGCTCTATATAAACTTCTTCCTATAAGTTTCCATTCTAGAAAGCTGATTTTACATCCATTTGATAAACTTTATAATTCTTGAAACAAGAAAATGCTAAAAACATTCTTATCACCTCCATGCGTGCAACAGGTGCAAATGTCTCCTTGAAATCAATTCCTTCAACTTGTGAGTATCCTTTGCACACTAATCTGGCCTTGTTTCTGACAACTTATCCTTTTTCATTCATCTTGTTTCTAAAGACCCACTTGGTACCAATAATGTTCTTGTCCTTTGGTATTGGAACTAACTCCCATGTTTCATTCTTTTCTATCTGATAAATTCCTCTTCCATGGCTTTTATCCAAAAATTATCCGTACTAGCTTCATCAAAATTACTTGGTTCAACCTTAAACAACAAAGAAAATTTTACCTCTTGTGGTGAACTTGCTAGTCTCCTCCTTGTTTGCACTCCAATATCTTTGTTTCCAATGATTTGATTTTCTAGATGATTCTTCTGAACAAGATCTGGATGGTGTCTTTGTGTCTTCTCATTCAGATTCTTCTTCTTCTTCTTCTTCTTCTTCTTCTTCTTCCTCTTTCTCAAATTTTATTTCTTCATCCTCTTCTGCACTGCTAAGTGTCCTATTTTCTTCATCGGTTTCCAGTCGTCAACTTTCACATTTATACTTTCCACTACTTTCTGAAGTCTCTTACTATAGCACCTGTAGGCCTTTCTTCTTGATGAATAACCAAGGAATATGCCCTCATCTGCTCTGGAATCAAATTTTCCAAGATCATCTTCATCATCTCTCTTAACGTAGCACTTACTTCCAAACACTTTGAAGTGTTTCATAGAAGTTGGTCTTCCCTTCCATAACTCGTATGGTGTCTTTTCTGTATTTACTCGAATCTGTGCTCTATCAAGAATATACATTGTTGTGTATAGTACCTCTCTCCAAAAAGCATCTTGTAACTTAGACTCATTTAGCATTTTCCTTGTCATTTTTGCATTGTTCTATTTTTCTGTTCAACTACACCATTATATTGTGGTGTTCTTACTACATAAAATTGTCTTCTAATTCCATTATCTTCACAAAACTCATCAAATTCGTTAGACATAAATTCACCTCCTCTGTCTGATCATAAGCACTTGATCTTAGAGTTTGTCTCATTCTCAATCAAAGCTTTAAAATTTTTGAATTGATCAAAAGCTTTTGATTTTTCTTTTAGAAATGAAACCCATGTCATTCTAGTAAAGTCATCAATTAATAACATAAAATAAGAATCACCTTGTAAGCTTTATGTTCTTATTGGACCACAAAGATCAGTATGAATTAGCTATAATGGATTTGTTGTAGAGTAATCCTTTGTCCTGAATCTGACCCTTGTCTGCTTCCCATGTTGACATTGTCTGCAGATAGTACTTTGTGGTTTTGTGATCTTGAGTAAATATCTCATTGCTTGTTTTGAGCTTATTTTCACCATGTTGTCAAAATTAATGTGACCCAATATCTTGTGCCATAACCAAATTTTATCAATCTGACTCATGCAAAAAAATTCTCCCTTAACTTCACTCAACATGTACAGGTTGTTCCTTGTTCTATTTGCTTCTGCGTCCCATTTACATATATCCTTCTTTCTAATTTCACAACCCTCAGCATAAAACGTGAGCGTATAACCTTGATCACACATTTGACTGACACTCAAAAGATTATGTTTCAGTCCTTCAACAAGTAAAACATTTTCAACTTTAGCTTGATCATTTAATTTTATGTTACCTCTTCCTGTGATCTTGGCTGTAGTGTTATCTCCAAACTTTACTGTACCTCTATTAGCCTTTTTCAGCTTCAGGAACTTGCTTTTATCACCCGTCATATGGCTGGAACATCCACTATCAATTTACCAATGTTGTTCTTCATCTTGTGCATGAAGCACCATTTGTACCAACATAGCCTCTTCTTTTTATCACCCCTTTCTCTATTTCCACACTTTCTTATTGTTGGCTTTCTGTATGATTTATTTTCCCTCTTTCTCTTGCTTTGGATTTTATGTAATCTTACTCCTGCAAAATATTGCTATGTGGCCAACTTGGTTGCATTCATAACATCTAATCTCATGCTCATTCAAATTTGACAACGCAAAAAAAGAGTTTTAGTTTCTAGCATGAAAGTTCTAATTCCAACTCTGAACCTTAGATCTACAGTTCATCATCTTATGACCATAATTGTGACATGAAAAACAATAACCACGAAAAGAATACCTGGTCATGTAGGGCTGCCTTTGATAAGATGAGTTTCTAAAACTTCTTATTGGAACCTTCTTCCATTTTTTGTCTTCTTTGCTATTGTTCTATGGAGGATGATCTTCTTGTTTCTTGTTGCTTTCTCCTTTAGTAGAGCTATTTAAGATATCTGCATAGCTAGATTTCTTCTCTGGTTCTTTGGTTTCTTTTTTTCTGCTTCATTGAATCCAATACCACCTTTGGATGATTTTTTTTTTTAATCTAGAATGTTACTCAACACCTCAGAACTATTTTCAAACTTGAGTCTTTTGTTTAACTTTCTAGTTTCCAGTCTAAGTGCGACAATCTCTGACCCTAATCTCCCGCATTCTTCTTATTTTGATTTCAACTATTTTCTGATCACTTCCTCTATCCTTTTTTCCTATTCAACTTGAATCTTTAGATCAACAATAGTATCTTCACGTTCTTTATCAGCATCTAGATTTTTCTTTGCTTCTTCATACTCTTGAAGTTGCATTTTTTGCTTCAGGGTCTTCTTTTTGAGTCTCTTGATCTCACCCAAGGCACAAATGAGTTCTTCTTCCAAGTTTACCTCACCTTCTTTATCAATTGTATCTCCAGCTTCCACTTTTCCATCTTCAAGGGCCATAAATAAAAGTTCTTCAATGTCACCTTCTAGACAATATTCCTCTAAGCTATCATATTTTCTGGTGCATAGACTCTTCTTGCTTTGGTTCTAGTTCTTCTTCTTTTCAAAATTCCTTTGTTTGAAATTATTTTTGTAGAAAGGCTTCACTTTCTTTTCTTTGATAGGATCTTCATCATCACTTTCATTTTTTACATACAAACACTTAGCTGTAAAATGTCCAATCTCACCACAGTTAAAACATTTAAAAGGAAGTTTACCTTTGTACTTGCAAGATCTTCTTTTCAAATTTTTCACAAATAGATATTCTTCTTCCTCATCAGATTCATCATCTGATTCAACCTTCTTCTCTTTTCCTTTTGAAACTTTGAAAGTAGATTATCATTTTCTTTGCTTATTTGGTTCTGTTCTCATCTCATAAGCTGTTAGTATTCCATATAACTCATCCATTTTCATTTTATCTAGATCCTTAAGTTCTTCAATAGTTGAAACTTTAGCATCAAATCTAGGAAGTAGAGATCTTAATACCTTTTGTACTATTACTGGGTCTTCCATCTATTCACCCAAGCCTTTTATCATGTTCATGGTCTCATCCACATGGAGTAAATATGCTACAATGTTCTCTTCCTCCATCTTTAGACTCTCAAAATTTCTTCTATGTGTCTGAAGCTTTTCCGTATTTACTTTTGAATATCCTTCATATAAATTGTTGAGCTTATCCCACATCTCCTTGGTATTTTTGCAAAGCATAATCTTTACAAACTCTAAATCTGCTACACCACACAAAATAGCATTCATAGCTTTAGCATTATTTTCACATTGTCTCTTACCAGCCTAATCTATAGGTGGAGTTGTTAGTATTGTATAGCCATTCTCAACTAACTGCCAAATATCATGTCCAAGAGAATTCAAGTACGTACATCCTTATGCTCCAAAAGGCATAGTTTGATCCATAAAATAGCGAAGCTTTTTTTGTGGAGAATCCTTCGAAACTTGGCATCATGCTTTCTGATCTACCTTCTAGTTGTTACGCTACACAGAAGGAACCTACTATGATACCAATTGTTAGAAGCATGGGAATACTGAGAGGGGGGGGTGAATCAGTATTCCATAATTTAAAATTTTCTCCAACTTAATAATTTTTTTACACTTAATAAGATATTCAAATATGAAAATAAACAAGAGCACACACAAAAATAAAATGCACATAACACCAAATATACCGTGGTTCACCTAGTGTGGACTACATCCACCAAAAGGAGACTGCTTGGATCTACTATCCAAATCCAACTGAATTAAAATAGTGTTTACAAAGTATGAGCACCCACTCACAAAAGACACCAATCTCCAAGCCGAACACCAATTCAGCCCTTGAATGTAAACACCATTGACTTTGCAATCTCTGATTCGAAACACCAACTTCTGGAGACACCAATCCCTAATCTGAAGCACCCACTTTAGAAAATATGAAATACAAATCAATAATATTTCTCATTCTTTATTTTATCTCTCACATACTCATACTCACTTAAGAGATTTACAATAATAACTTCACATACATATCACTTTCAATTTATGCTCTTTCTTTTTCACACTCAAAATGTGCACACAACACTTGTTTATATAGGAAGAAGGAGATTAAAAACCACTTGTGGTTTCCTTAAAACCATGTGCCCATACCATGGGAAAATTTACTTTAAAAAATGTGCCATATTTGGAATGAGGAATCCACATCACTTGGCGGTTACAAAAATAATGAATATTTTCTCTAAATAGCAATATTCTTTTTCATGGTCAAGTGTCACTCATATTTTTCAATAAATACGCATGACCAACTTCCCTTACACATCCTTAATGTTCCATAAATGAAAAAATCCACCCCATAAGGATATATTCTCTTTTTTCAATTTTGACTTCAATTTTGTAACTCCTTCATGTCATAACTCATCACTAATGCAAATGTAACTCCCTGTTTTTAATTCAAACATTTATCATGCATTAAGTAACCTTCATTTTAAATATACCTCATTAAAAAATGATCCATTACACATCCCACCATGTGTCATAGGATTCCTTTGTGATGTTGAATATTAAAATATTCAAATTTTGACATCACACTAATTTTGACATGGATAAATATTTTACGAACACTAATGTTGTAAAATTGAATATTAAAATAATATTCAAACCTCAATATTTATATCAACACTAATGTTTTACCTTTGACATCAATGAAAAAATACTCAACAAACCCTACACTGTTAGTCCTATAAATGGGAATTACACCCTCAGAGATTCAGAAGAAGAAGATGTTGATCATGAACTGACCACTCTCATTAAAGAATTCCCTAATTATGTGCTAGATGAAGTAAGTGGAGATCATCAATATGATCCCTATGCTGATGTGTTGGTAGAAGAAGAAGTTGGTTTGTTGTTTTTGGAAGAAACATGATTGGGTACATACTGCATTCATGAAGACGATATAATCATATTGCAACTTGTCAAAACACCAAGCGATTTAGAAGGAATATGACAATTTTTATTCAATGGCTCAAGAAGTAAGAATGGATCCGGTTGTAGTTATGTTAATATCTCTAAAGGGAGATAAGTACTTCTCATCTTTCTGGTTGCAGTTTAGTTGTACTAATGATGTTGTTGAATACGAGGCCCTCGTGTAAGGAATTTAACTTGCCCAAAAGAAGGGGATCAAAGCCCTTACTAATTTTTGATATAGTGAGTTAGTTTTCCATCAAGTGAAATCATACAGTGCATCCAAGAATGATCTTTTAAGATCATACAAGAACCGATTCTAGGACTAAATTAAAGATTTTGAAGATTTTGGAATCCACGTAGTTCCTAGAAATCAAAATCAAGATGTTGATAGGCTTGCTACAATTGGCTCGCAATACGACATACCTATTGATGTCATGAAATTAAGGGAAGAAATTTTTCAAAATGGTGGTTCAACTTGCAGTCCCTAATAATGTGAGTAGCTAGAAAGTGTTTGATAGTGACAAACAAATTGTCCTTTTCCTACAAGAAGAGGCATAGTTTGCTGCAAGAAATCAGGATAAGTTACAAGAGTCATATGGTGATCAAATTATATAATTGAAAATTAATAAACTACCAAAATTATTAGTTACTCTGGAATCCATTTTTAATTGAAATGATCAATCCAAAAGACAAAGTTCTAACATGGTGGTCAAAGAAGAAGATTTTGAGGAAGTTGAGGTAGTGAATGAGAAGTTTATGAAGATTGGAAAAGTGTGTACTTCCGAAGAGAAAGAATCTTTCATCAAAAAATTTCAAGAGTATCATGAAATCTTTACGTGGAGCTATAAAGACGTGTGGTTTTGATCTAGGTCTATCACAACATACCATCGAACTGGATCCTAATACCAAGCTAGTTCGCCAGAAACAGAGGCCGATTAATCAAAAAATTGAGCCACTAATGAGAAAGGATTTAACCAAACTCATTGAGGCCTGTATTATTTTCCCCATCAAGCACTCCTCTTGGGTAGCCAATCTTGTGCCTATAAGGAAGAAGAATGGAGAGATTTGGTTGTGCGTAGATTTGATGGATTTGAATCATGTGTCATTGAAAAACCATTACCCTCTTCCATCAATGGAGCATATCCTTTAAATGGTGGTAGGAGCTCAAATATTTTCTTTTCTTGATGGATATTTAGGTTATAATGCAATCCTATTCCAAGAATCTGATGAATTCAAAATGGCTTTCACTACCAAGTGGGTCACGTATGCCTATATCAAAATGTCGTTTGGATTGTCCAACGCTGGGGCTACTTTCCAAAGAGCCATGGATATGGTGTTTAAAGGACTAATCAATGATATCATCTTAGTTTACCTGGATGACATAACTATATATTCTAAGCATGCAGACGATCACATCCCGCATGGGTAAGTGCACCAAGTTGGGGGACAATTAAGTGGACATCAAATCCTAAATTTTACATTAAAAACAACAAAAAATCAAATTTAGTCTTCCACAGAGTTGAACCATGCCGAAAAGTCAAAAATATGTCATAAAAATGGTACCATCACGTAGGGGAGACTGTTAGCTTTGTAGAAATATTAATTTTAAAGTGAATAGAATAGGATAAATATCATTTTATAATTTTTTACTAATAGTAGGTCTTTAAGACACTTTTTCCCGTGAATGTTTATGTCTACGTTTAGGACTACAAATTTTGTTTCACTTATTAGAATGTGATAAAACTTATACCATCCTAACCATGGTGAAATCATATACATGTTCAAAAAGAAAATTATTTGATTTCAATATTTTTTAATGAAGTTATGGCGGGCAAACAGAAAGTTCTCTGTTTTCTTTATGTTTTCATACCACTTTCATGAAAAAAATCATAAAAAATAAAATATTGCTCAAAACAATACAAAATAAAATCCATCCCAAGATATATAGTGGCATCTAACTTCTCACCAAAGGAGAAAAATATATATTAATTTTTGGTCATCCAAATCGTGGGTAAACGGACTACAATCTTATAGGTGTTTTTAAAAAAAAAAACCAATTCATTGAATTTTGAGTGTTTAATATAGCTAATCTTGTCCATTTAAAAAAAAAATAGTATTTTAGAAACTATATTTTAGATGTTATGATTCATATTAATATAAGTTTTTCTAATTTTGAGTGTATGTATTTCTAATAATCCCTAGAAGTTGATATTATGTTGTTATTTGCAATATGACGTCCACTTATGACCCCTTTTTTTTCCCCCAACTTGTTGCACTTACCCGCATCTAAGGAAGGTTTTATGAAGATGTAGGGAATTTGGGGTTTCACTCAATCCCAAGAGCTGTATTTTTGCAGTACATGAGGGAAATTTTTTGGGGCATGTTGTTTCAGCGGAAGGACTGTCAATCGATCCAACCAGGATTCGTTTGATTATGTGCTTATCTCTCTCAAGTCATAAGAAGGGTCTCCAGAGTTTTCTTAGAACCATAAAATTTGTGTAGAGAATTCATCCCTCAATTCGTGACATTAGCTAAACCACATATAGGCATGCTGAAGAAAAAAATGCCATTTTGATGGACAAAGGAATGATGAGAGAGCTTTGAAGCCATCAAAATGGCAATTTCTCAAGCTCCCATGCTAGTGAACCCTAGGTTTGATAAAGACTTTATACTTTATGATTTTTTAGGTCAAGAGAGCATTTCAGGGATCCTCACCTAGCAAAATGATGATCTGATAGAGTAGCTAATTGCTTTCTTCAGTAAATCCCTCAAATACTATGAGCTCAAATACTCATTCATTGAAAAACATGTCTTTGCGGTTATTTGAGATTTGAAGAAATTCAAGCACATGTTGTCTAACAAAAAAATTCATCTGATGGTGTTTCATTTAGGATTCAAGGATTTTTTAATGAACAAAGAGATGAACGAGAAGCGCGCTGGATGGATCACGAAGGTGGTGGAGTATGATGTACATATCAAGGTTACCAAACTTTTTAGGGGTAAAGGTTTGTGTCAAAAAATTTCTACAGACATGGAATAAAAAGGTGATGAGGATACGATGCTCCTAAACACTGATGAGAGTGATGATCAAGTTGACTGGTTATCCAAAATGAAGAATTTCCTCTTCTTAGGAGTATATCCTGTGAACATGGATAAAAACCAAAGATAGAATTTTTGTCTTCAATCTATTCCATATGCTTTGGTAGATAACGTTCTCTTTTGAAAGGATTTGAATGGTGTCCTTCTTTGGTGTGTAAGACCGGAACAGGTGAGTAAGATACTAGAAGAGTTCCATAATGGCCTATCTAGAGGACATTACTCTGTATAAAAAATTGCTACCAAGATCATGTGAGCTGGTTACTATTGGTTGGATTTGTTCAAAGATGCCCATCTATGGGTAAGGAGATGTAATGAGTGTGTCTTTTTCATAGGAAAGAAAAATTCGGAAGCTCTTCCACTGCATCCAATTCAAGTGGATCAACCCTTTGTTAAATGGGGGTTGGACTTCATCATAATGATTAATCCTCCATCCAGTGACAGACATAAATGGGTCCTTATTACAACAAACTATTTTACTCGATGGACAGAGGTGGTAGCATTGAAGGAGAGAAATGAAAAGGAAGTTCTAGAATTTTTGGAGGGTATAATGACAAGGTTCTGTGTTCCTTTTATAGTCATTTCAGACAACACGATGGTTTTTCTTAGTATGAAAATGAGTGAATGGGCTGTTAAAAATGGGGTCTACCTTAAGACTTCATCTAATTACTATCTGCAAGGAAATGGATTGGCTGAGTCTAGTAATAAAAACCTCATAAGTATTATTAAGCACATGATGGAAACTAACAAGAGGACTTGGAATACACAGCTTAAGATCACCTTATGGGCAGATCAAATCAAACCTAAAAGGGCCATAGGGAATTATCCTTTCGTGCTTGTATATGGAAGGGGAGAAAAATTTCTGCTCTCCTTGGAGTTACCTTCTTTGGATTTAGCTCATCAACTCGAAGTTATGGAGAGTGATCCTCTGACAGTAAGGTTTGCTAAACTCATGGAGTTAGAGGAAGTACGGAACAAGGCTATGAATACTTTAGAGCAACATCAGGCTCAGGCTAAGAAATATTTTGAAAAAAAGGCATCTAACAAGTGTTTTCAAGAGGGAGATCTAGTCCTCAAATGGGATGAAGAAAGGGCCAAGCTAGGAAAGCATGCCAAATTTGATGCTCTCTGGAGTAGGCCATACATCATCACCAGTTGCAAAGAGGTGAATTCATTTCATCTATCCAGGCTCAATGGAGAAGAACTTCCCATTCATGTGAATGGGATATATCTCAAAGCTTATTTTTGAAAATCATTCCACCCCTGTATAGTTTATTTAGGTGTTTTCCTCCAAGTGCTTATGCACATTGTTGTGTGTTTCTTTCTGTGTTGCTGTGTTTTGTTTTGTTGCACATTGTTTCATCATTGGAGATTTTTCAAGGAAGAGAAAAGTTCAAGGTTTAACAGAAAGTTTCAATATATCCCCAATTCCTCAGCTGCTTCATTGAAAATTACGTAGTATGCCTAGATTCCAAGTGTTTGGCAGTTTCAGTATACTTCATGCTTAGCATTCCAGAGAGGTCCAAGATCAAAATGCTCAAGGAGATTCTGATATGTATCACAGAAGTATCAAATCACTTTCCAGTATTCCAATATTGACTCCATGCCCAATGGATGACTTAAGGCTACTGGATCATGCTTAGCAGGAAATCATCCCTGAGAGGTCACCAAAAATGTTATCCAATTTTTGCACCCTTGGGGAAAAATAGGACAATGGAGGGTATTATTAAAGCCTGAAACAAAAAATCTTCATAAGAAAATTTTCAAGACATTTCTAGTTAATTTTGTTGTTTTAAGGAGTGTTTAAGGTGTTATGATGGAGCTAGTTTCAGGGCCATGTAAAAGGAGATCATTCTCATCCCATTTTATATGATTAAAACTACTTAAGTGTTTTTTCCAGAATTAAGAAGTTGATCCACGGGCCTGCTTTCTACCAAGGATTCTCTGAAGTACTTACATAAGACCCAAAGAATTACATCTTTAAGCTGTCAATGATTCCCATGGGTATTTAATTTCAAAAAACATTCATGGTTTATAAACCATCCGAGTCAAGGTAAAAGGTCATTTGGCCAAATGGAGGCATTGAGCTTAAAATAGCTCAGTTGAGTAGATCTGACAGTGAAAAAAACATAAGACCAAGTTGTTGAGATAACTTGGTGCTTGAGCTCATGAAGGAATTACGTAAGCTCGAAGCTCAAGGGAAGAACTTGGGAATATGTTAAAGGCAAGTATGATGTGTGGTGGTCATCATGTGAGATAGTGAAAAAGGTAAAATAACTTGAGTCTGGTTTTTGGGAGCAACGGATTCTTAGAGCCAAGGTTTAGTCATCATTTAAATGGTCGGGCTCAAGAGAAGAATTGATGTAAAAATAGTGGTGGTGAGTTGTCTCACATGCAAAATGTGGAAGGTTCTTGAAATGAAAAATTGAAATCATCAAATCTGTTACGAATAGTGAGCTTGAGCTGAGAAATAACCCACTGAATCGAGTTAAGCGATCATGCCTAGTAGTTTGAGTTAGCGAGCTCATTTGACAATTCAAAATGAGGGTAAATTTTGGCCGAGTTAAGAACTAGAGCATTATGGGATAGCATTAGGTGAAAGATCTCATGAGTTTGTGGGAATATAAGGAAGGTGGATCCTTGAACAGAGATGAGATCATGATTAGAGCCAAAGATGAGACACGAGGATGTTGAACTAAGGTAAAGAGTTCCAATCCAACATGGGGAGGGTTTCAAAGTTTGAGCTTATCAACTAAGGTCGGGTGTGAAATGGTAAGAGTTCACAAAATGAGTTGGTGAGATTCACTGTAATAGATAGACAAAGCTCAAATTCAAAGGGCATGACTCAATGCAGCTAGCCGATGGTCACTACTTAGAGGAAATTTGGCATGATGAAATCTTGGGAATTGGCATCATTACGGGTTTGGTGGAGTTAGTATGGTAAGTGAAGTTTAATGGCCGATGAAGGTACAATTAGGGAACTTTTCCAAGATTTTTTTGCTAAGTCAGGAAAGAAATGTTTCTGGTAAGTGGAGGATGATTTGCACCGGGGGTCACCAAGATGAAAACTGTGTCGAGGTAAGCAAGTCAATGATCTGTGTCACGGTTGAGGAGTTATTTCGTCAACCATGTCAAAGATAAATAGAATTGGTTCAAGCTATTTTGATCATTCCGAAAGGAGTGTCAAGGAAAACAAAGTAGCACATATTGAAGGTAGGTCATCAGGAGATTTAGGTGTAAGAATAGGTGGACTTGTGGCGAGTCAGTCAAACTTCAAGCTCATGGAAGTTGGAACTAGTAGGAGGATGAATAGCTCGAGAGATTGGGAACTCATTGGAACATCGAGTTTCGTGAAGCCATTGATGGGCCAAATCAGAATGGTTAGAGCTTGTTTGCATTAAGCTTGTCAACATTAGCTATGTACAAGAACTAATCGGGTCTGGTATGCACTAATGAAGGTTACCTCAACCAAACATCAAATGAGTTAGGAATTGTATCAAGCATGTCAACAAGAAGAAAATAGGTTGCAGGGAGAGTTGAGCATGCAATTGAGAGAGCTCAATTGGAAAACATGACTCGGAAGGATCATTAGGAAAGAGCTTACAGAAGTCAATAAGCATGGTAGTCGAATCCAGGAGGTTGATATGATGAAGAGCTCAAAAGTTGATCCAATAAATCTCTTGACCAATTGACATGATGCATATCCTAAGGACCTTGAAGCCATTCGGTGAACCGGAACTAAAGCTTGAGCATAGAATGGGGTGAGGATGGAGGGAAATTCACCAGTCAAGCTGAGCTTTCATCAAATTATATGATGTGTGGAGGTCAAGAAATGCACGGATGACCTCATTAGGAATTAGAGTGGAACAGTCATTGTTGTAGAATGATAAATTCAAGTGGGTTACAAGTTGTCTAAGCATTAAAATGGGTCTCAACTTTGAGCTCACAAGGGAGGTTTTGACACCAAGTGAACCATTCAGGAGATGACATAGAAATACACAAGCAGCTCAATGAGAAGAATTGATGTTTTCAATGAATAGAATAGAGGAGAGGTTGGGAGCTCATGAGTATGACATGGGAAAGTAGATCAGTGAGAACGTTAATAACTTGATGTCAAGCTCGGTGGCTTGTAACGATGGAGGGATCTCGATAGATTCTTGCAAAAGAGCTAGCAACTAGTCATTGGATGAGGATAATAGTTTTGAGGAAGTCAATCTCGATGGCAAGAGCTCGGTGGTGGAATAATTTCGTTGGCTCATGAGAAATGTTATGAGCTGATAGAGCTAATTAGGGTAATGCATGAAATGAGCTTGTGGGGGGTAGGAAATAAAATGGATTCTAGGAGATCAAACATCATGAATAGAAATCGTTCACTCAGAGAGTTGAGCTAAAGCCAGTTAAGCTCATGTGAAGGTCAGAGAAAGATGGAGAGTTCAGTGGAAGGTGAGTGAGCATCATGGCCGATTCAGGACCAATTGAGTATGGTGAGTAATGCAAACCGAGGTCACTCAACATGGAAGGAAAGTCACCGAACTGGAAGGATCCTAGGAGCAAGCCCAGTTGGCTCAGGTCATGGAGTTCAGAGATAAATGGAACTTGGTCATGAAAACTTAAGCTTGTAACCTGAGATAGCTTCTCAGGCTCGATGGGAGATGAAGTTGTCCAACTCGAGTCAAGTGAGTTGGAAAGTTAATAGTTATTCAGACTAAGGTCACCCAAGTTTCAATGGGCTAGGAGAAGCTCAGATGAAAACTTGGTTGGGCGATGCTTGCTCAGTCAGGATTATAAGAGAGTCAGATGTGGTGAACATTATGTCAAGGAACTCAGCCGAGAACTCATGCAAGCAGTCACAATGATCAGATGACATCCGTAGCTCAATGCAGATAAAGCATATTCAAGAAAAACTCATTGAGTCAACATGGGACTCGAAATTGGAATGGTTATGAAGCTGAGGTTTTTGATTGGTCAGCTCGAAGAGTTCATTTGTAGAAGCGTCATGGGCCATTGGAGTGTATGAGAGCTCGGTTTAATTTGGAGTTTGGTACAAAGATTGATGTGAGAGCTCAGTTGATGCATGTAACTCAGAAGGAGCTCAGTTCTGTAGTTGGAGCTGTTAACAAGGTGGAAGAACTCATTAGCCTAACTCAGTGAGTTGGCTTGGCGAGCCAACCACCGAGTTGGGTTATTTTTTGAACCATTTTTCATGAAATCCCCCTTTCTTCAATGCAAATAAGTCCTAAGGGGGTCCCACATTATAATTTTTTAATTAATTTAAAATTTTTATTTAAATATTTTAATAATAATATTTATTATTTATTTAAATATTTTATTTAAATATTATTTTAATTAATTGAGAAGACTTGGTCAACCGGGCATTAATGACACATGATGGAAGCTTCTCAAAGTGGTTCAACCAACTGTAATAAATGAATCATCATGTACCTTCAATTTAGGAATGTAATTATGACCTTTCCTCTTCTCTCTCACATATTCTTCTATAAATGTAAGTTGGAAGCTCATTCCAAAGGGTTCCAATAGGTCAGATAGGTTGGAAAGTTAGACATCTTAGGCAAGTGTAATTTTTCAAGAGTCCTCTCTCTTCTGAAGTTGTCCTTGTATGTTGAGAGAACTTTCAAGCCTCCTCTTCAAGATTGTAATGGCAACCATTGCCTCTTCTGAATGTATGATGCATTGTGCACGTTATTGAAGTAATAAAAGTGTGTGTTTTGTGACTAATCTTGGTCCTTTCATCCTTCTATACTTCCTTGTGCCTTTTCTCATGCTTGTAGGTACACTGTGCAAGTTCACGTTTCTATTACAGGTTCTTGGAGTTCTGTGCTTATCAAGTGGTGGAGTATTGCATGCAGTTGAGTTGTGGTGTCCGTTCACCCTTCTTAAGTTCATCTTTCTTCACTGGGAAACTGATATATTGCTCTGTCTGATCAAGTTTAACAAAGGGAATGCATGTTTCTTAGTCTGTGGTATTTTGTACCCTCTCTAAGTTGTAGTAGGTGAAGTTGACCTATGGTGCACACACCCTCTTCAAATTAACCCTTCATGAGTCTGGAAACACCCTTTATTTGGTGCATCACCATCCCTAGTATAGTTTCATTTCTACAAATCTCTTTCCCTAAAACCCCATGAAAATGTTAGCATAGGACTAGATATCCATTTTTATTACATTAGGAGTAGTACAACACTTAGTTTAGGAAGAGGAAGTTGGCCTTCTCCGGAAGGTTCACCTCGAGCCCAAGTCCCATAGCTTGAGAGGTGATCCCATGTGTCCTAATCACACTGAATGTCTTGTTCACATTCTGGCCATTCGGAGGGTGCAGTGATTTGGTGACAACATAAGTATTGCGTTGTTGTGTATTGGAACATGAGCGCATGGATATTATGGAAGAATCCCATGGTGGTACAAGGTGGGTAGAAAGTAACACCTACAAAGGATTGTATAATGGCCACAACAGCCAAGTTTCTTTGGGAAAATATTATTACAAGGTATGGATATCCTTTAAGTTTGACCAGTGATAGGGGCACACATTTCTTAATGAGACAATCAAAATTCTATTGGATGAATTCATGGTTACACACCATAAGAATACACCCTATCATCCTCAAGTAAATGGGACTGTTGAGGCTTTCAACAAAATTTTGAGCCAGAAATTAACAAAAATATGTGATGTTGGAAGAAAGGATTGGGATGATAAAGTATTTGTAGTAATTTGGGCATATTGGATAACATATAAAAGTTTGAACAAAGACAACACCATTTCAGTTAGTGTTTGGCACAGAATTAGTTCTTCATGTGGAATTTATGTTACCTTCTTTGCGTATTGTGCACTCTAGAGGTCTTGTTGATGAGAAAGCATTAAAATAACACATTAAACATTTAATCTAATTGGATGAATGATGAGCCATAACACATTGGAGTCAAAAACAAGAGAAGGCTAGGCAGAAAGCATGGCATGACAGGCACGTCAGGGATAAAAAGTTGAAGATAGGACAGATGGTAATCCTTTATCATTCTAATTTTTTACGCCATCCAGGTAAAATCAAAGTACATTGGTTGGGGCCGTATATTATCACTCACAATATTTTATCAAGAATTTTTTTAGTTAGAGGCTCTTGATGGAATACGGTTACCCGGTTACTTCAACGGGAGTAAGCTGAAGCCCTACTATAAATAAGTCTTCTTGGTGTTTGTAATAAGGCAATTTTTCCATGTAGGTTAGGTTTTCAATTTTTAATTCCCTTAATGTGTTTCCTTCTTCATTATTATGCTATGTCAATTTATTTGGTGTGTTTGTGTAGTAAGCGTGTATACATGCTAGAAGTTAATTACTATTTAAATAATTATTATGCACAGAGGACTACACATACCCTGAGGGTGGGGTAGGTTATTGATATTCAGGTATAGGACTATTGAAAATAAGAACACATGAAAGGAACTATCTATGGGTGTTATTCAGGTTGGAAAATTTTAAAAAATAGATTTCTTCTAGACACAAGGACTGTAGATAAAGAGGAGTGAAGAAACAAGTATAACGTGAGGTAAGTAGGGGATGGGAAGACTACCAGTGGAAGGCATAGTGATGAGGTACTTAGGTGCATGGAAGTGCACTGAAGAGAACTTTACAACTAAAAGGTAGAAGGGTGCGCTAGAAGGTTATAACTTGGGCGTGAAGATGTACTGTGTGGAAATAATGAAAATGGTCACTTAATGATAGGATTTTTGGTAGGTGGAGGAGTAATAAATGCACTAAATTTTTGAAATTCTATTTAAGGATGGGATGCAATTTCATTTTTACTATTGCAATTTATATAATTTAAAAAGGGTTAAGTGCTAATGAGCTGAGAAATCATATTGAGGTGTGAAGAGTGTGAAACCAGACATGAGGAGAAGGGTTGTGCGTGGGAGAAGATTGTGTTCCCATAAGAGAAAGGTTTGAGCAAAGCATACACATTACAAACAAGCTAGGGCACATGATTTCCACTAGGGCACAAAATATTTAAGCTAGGGTTTTGATTTTCTTGACTACAGAGTGAAGAAAAGAGAGATTTTTCAAATGGCACCAAACAAAGCATGCACATTAGAAGATAAAGGGAAGAAGAAGGTTGAAGTGGAAGAAGAGATTGCTCCTGAGATAAAAATTTTAGAAATGCAGTACCCAAACGGAATGATTATGGGACAAGAATGGGATTACCATATCCACCAATGTAAAATCAATTACTAAAACCATAAAACATCAGATAATAAGAAGGATCCTGATGCGTTGCTAAGCACAAAAACAAAGAAGTGCACGACAGAGGATTTACCAGTATACAAAGACACTGGTGAGAAGTTGTTGAATTAGAATGGATTCCACAGCTGTCTGAGCTACCATATTTTGGAAAGTATGAACCATTGTATCAATGGTTGATGAGTAGAGTCCATGAGGACTTCTTCTATTTCACCAGACGGAGTGTAAGAATCATATTTTATTTGATTTCAATGGTTGAAAGGAATAAGGGCCTCAGGGTTGGATCTAGATAATGATTTAATTGATAAAGCCACAATCCTGAAGATGAGGAAGGAGCTGGGGTTATACCAAGGGTCCATGTGGCATGGAAATTGACAAGTTGAAAAAGTACCCAGTAGTACAGGTAGTTGCACATCTTGTGACAAACTTGAATGACCAAGGAAGGTGGTCACAGGTAAACACAATATGGTTGCACGTCATGAAGAAGATGTCTCAAGGAGTGGTCTACAACATTGTAAATCACATAACAAATACAATCATTGAAGAAGCGTGGAAAGGTGACATAATAAGTTTTGACATTGTGTTATTGTCCTTAGTATTCATGGAGATTGGGGTTTTATGATGGGCCAAAGGAGAAGATTTGGGAGTATCCCACAAAACACAAGTCACCTATGGAGAGGTTTGACAAGTACTTGTGTGATGGATCCATGAGTGGACTAGTCAAGCAGAGGGCGGAGATGTGGTATGATAGACTCTGTGCGGTGTTCAAGTAAGAGTGGCACATACCCAAGGATTTTCCTTTAGTGGGGGGGGTAAAGCACTTCAATTTTCCCTATACCAACATTTTCACATCATGTGATTTTGTGATGAAGGATGGGGCTTGGATCCATGGTACAAATTTCTATATGCCTCCACAACAAGGTATTTCTAGGAATAAGTCCATCGGTTCTCATATGTGCATCACTTAACTTTCAATGTAGAAAAGGTACATTATGAAAACCAAACTCTGAGGAAGAAGTATGTATATATAGGGCACAATACATACATTGAAAGACTTATTTTAGATATTATAAGCATGAAACCTATGAGCTTGACATTTTGGGACACTGGAGTAGTGCTTGTGTACTTATAACTTAAACCCAAGCTAGAGAACACTAAGTATGTGGAGAATGAGTTCATGCTCCCGAGGCCACCAAAGGGTAAGCATCTAATGGAAAATGTTCCAACACCCAAGCCCATAGAAACAATTCAAGTCAATGATGAAGAGGAGCACGAGGATAGTGGTGGTTTGGAACACATAGGTAGAAGATAACCTCCAAATAAGGATGAAGCTAAGTGCACAACTACTCCACCTCAACCACAAGATGAAGATGATGAGGATTTGGATTGTGGTCCAAGGAGAGCATCGATTCAAAAGAGTATTTAGGAGGACAAGGGACCCAAGGTTCTACTCCAAAAAATAGTGCACAGATCACCTCGACTCTCTCCACAGAAGGAGAAAAACCGAGAAAAGGAGAAGGAAATTAAATGTGAATGAGGAAGTAGAAGAGTTATAAGAAAGCATGCCCAATTCTCCTACACCTCCAGAGAATGTATATAGGGACAAAAATACGAAGAAATGAAGGATGGATGGAGAAGAGGAAGAATAAGGGGAAGAAGAGACAACAACAGAGAGTTCTCAGGACATAACAACAAAAGTTCCCAATCTAGAAGCCCAAGCTCCTAAGCATCCTAGATCAAGAAGAACAAGTGGGGAGTATATTCCAACAGCCATGGGCTACACCGAGGACACAAGTAAAATTTTTTGTGCCCATTTACAGAGCATAATGGCACAAAAGGAGTTATACGGCTGGTAGTTAATAGATGAAGATATGGTGACAGTATGCACAAGGAATAAATTGTCTTGGTTGATGCACATGCACATGGATGAACTAGAATTTGATGTATGTGAGGATTCATGTGTGTGAAGGAGGTTGAAAAAGACACCTTAGGCTAGACACATAACAGTAAATCCTACTGTTATGTCTGATGAACAGGTGAGCAATGCTTTGGTGAAGGTCTCGAAAGAGGTCACACGTCGGAATATGGATAAAGATACCAAAATTAGGGTGATAAGGGAGGAGATCAAGACTAAGGATGAGGAGATACCTTGCCTAAAATAGGAAAAATATTTGGCATAGAAGAAGAACGTAGTGTTTCTCAACATGGTAGAGGAGATTGGTGAAAATGTCATGAAGGCTAGGCCACACTTAGAGCCAAAGGTACCCAAGAAGTTTCCTTCGACAATACATTATGTCAGTACATTGGTGGACTTAGTAAGTGAAAATGAACCTCTACGCATGCTTGAGCCAAAGGATATAGTACAAAAAGTAGAGCACAAAATGTCTTTAGTGATGCTTAATATTGCATCATATGAAAGATTGGTTCAGAGCTTACAGGAAGAAATCAAGAAGGTAGATCAAGCACTGAATATTTTTAGGGTGCCAAAGGCTGTTATAAGGACCAAGACAATTTTAGAAGAAAATGAGGTCCTAAAGGCCATGAAGGATGAGACATTTTGCTGCACATAATGGTTATCACTTGTTAAGCAGAAGTGCAAGGCCCTTACAGCCATTAAGGAACCTCACAGGGAAAGGTAGGATTAGCTTGGGAAATGCATCACTCAAAAGATGGACTTGTTGGTAGGGAGAATGACTAGCATTTCTAACATGATGTTGGTATTAAATAATGAAAAAGGAGAGATTTCAAGGGATGAATTAGAGCCAATTACAGTGGATATTCTAGAAAAAGTAGAGGCCACACTCAATGACTAGCAAACCTTAGAGAAGGAGATAAAAAAAGAATATCTAGAACTGCTTATTTCAGTTAAAGAAGAATATACAACAATATGAAGGCATTATTTCATTCATCAAAATTATTTCTATTCTTCTATTCATATTCTTTAATTCGTTTTTGGAGACAATCATTGTTGTGGCAACAATTCAACTAGTGTGGGTAATGTTGATCAGTCAAACTCTGGAACTTAGTGGTGAAAATATAGAGAGTTCACATGGGAGAAAAGAGCATATTCAAAGGTGCAAAATCATTGGCGAGGATCACACACAAAAATAGAGACAGATTTGAGACTTATCCATTTTCATGATGCGGGTCTATTTTTGGAGGTAGCGTGTGAAGCACTCAAACCAATTGGAGACCTGCGTGTCACGCATTGGCTATTTTTGGATGATCAGCTATGAATTTCTTTACATGGATGTAAGCTAAAGATATAATTTTGAACTGATATTTGACAAAGAGAGATCTATTGTTAGCATTCTTGCATATAAGCCTATTTTTGTAACGGTGTGTGGCTAATAATAACATGCGACCTATTTTGGGAATAGATAAGCAGTGAACAGAAATTCCCCACCCTTATAAATAAGTAATGAAATATGTAGTAGATATAACATATATATATATATATATAGAGAGAGAGAGAGAGAGAGATAACATATATATACATGTGAGAACTAGGGTATAGTGAGATTATGTTGCTAGATTTGTTATGTGCATGAGCGTATACTACTATTATTGTAATGAAGCTTCTAGGTATTTAATGCAGTTAATATAATGGATATTATGGACTGAAACAAGGTGTTCTCATGGTTATGATTGAGTGTTGCATAATTTATTTCATTATGGCTATCTGTTAAGTCTGTTATGTTCTAGATCCAAGTCTGAATATGCATTATATGAAAGATATATTAGCTATAGATCTAAGTGAATAAAGTATTCATTGTGCTAACATCCTATAACAACAACCCTAAAGAGGGGCCTGGTACCTTTGCACACTTCAGATAAGAAATCAGTCTAGGCTGAGTGAGGTGCTAGCACGCATGGGCTTGTATTTTTGAATTCTAGGTTGCATCACTCTCCACATCTCAGGGTTATAGTGGGCGGAATCAAGTAAAACTTAGAGGGAATGATCATTGAAAGATCTAGTTTCACGTGAAATAGTTTTTACACCATGAAGTCCCTATTTTTTAGGGATATGGAGGGCTATGTTTTTTATCAGCATTCTTCCCTCTTCTAAGAAATTTTCAAATTCCTGAAGATCCGGTGGGTGAAATCATCTGAAATTTAGAGGGAAGAGTCTCTAAAAAATCTAGTTTCTCTCAAACTATTTTTTGCGTGATAAAGTTTCCAATTTCTTAAGATATGAAGGACTGATTTTTTATCAATATTCTACCCTGGTATCTCCATAATCAAAGCTCTTACTAGACATAAATTTTTATTTTTCATTTCTAAGCTTTTTGGAAAGTAAATCATGATTAAAATTGGAGCACGAGTTTGTTACCAAGATTCGAATCCAAAAAATTTGTTCCCATCACAAAAAAGGTTGTTTTAGTCACTTAATAAAAATAACATATGTTATATTTCCTTTCATGCTATAAATGACAAGTCCCACTGAATTGCTATTTCTATCATTTAGGACAATTAGAAAAGGGGTAAAATGAAAAGGAAGACATAAAATGACTTCTTCCCAAAATAACAGGTCCCCAAATAACATCCTACTAAAAATATAAATGTGCTAAAAATAGAAATATCTCAGGAACATATGAGGTTGGAATATGGTAGAAGGTTCAGAAGGTGAAACTGGAGCAAGATAGATGATATGTCCCTAAATAGCAGAGCATGGGCGCATATTCTAAAAATAGCAGGTTTTACTCAAAGGGAAGTTTTGGTGAAATGGGACATAAAGGGATGATCATTCAGGTCAACACGATCATTTTGGATCATCCATGGGAATTGTTGATAAGGAATTCAAGGCTCATATTAGGGAAGTCAACAATGTATTTCGACACTCACTAGATGGTTTGGGTCATAGATATATCATACACAGGGTCAAGTTTGCATTCATTAGAAGAACAATTCATTCAACTCGACAAGTGTCTATGAGATAAGATGAAAGAATTTATCAAGGTATAAAGATTTTGAAGATTCATATTTCACTACAGTGGAACACCTCATCAAATCATCCAGAAGGAGATGTAGACTTCATCAAAGGCAAATTATTCATCATCAATGTTTCTTCCCCATTCTTCTTCCTTCTTTGTCTCATCTCTTCTCTCCCCCTAATTTTTCTCTCTTCCATGTTATAATTATTTTTTTGGGGGTGCATTTTTTAGATTTTATTTGATAAAATTAAAAAAGAAACTTTATGCTTCTAATGTAAAAGTCACATTTATGTCATAAAAAGGGACTTAATATTCTCCTAGGAAGTTGAAAAGTTTTAATTTATGCGAGGACATATGGAAATCCATTAGGGGGTAGATGATGAGTCATCTCTCATTCTATAAATTTTAAATCCATTATATTTTCAAAGGGTTGGCAATTAATCTTGTAAACTCAAGAGTGCATTGTACTTAGAGAAAGCAAAGGAGATAGACATTTTCTTCTACTTTCCTCGAATCTCAAATTTCTTCCATTTCCACACTATGTACAAATTTTGTTTAAGCATCAATATAAGAAGAAGGTGTTCTGTATCCTTTTTGATGAGGAGATTTTAGAAACTTTGTGTTCACAATCTAATCTTGTCAGTGTTGCCATTTGTAGCATTGTTTCTTCTCATAAATGCATTTGTTGAAGTTTCTAACTAGTGTGTGTAGGAATCTGATTTCTTACATAAAACATTAGTTTTCCTATCTCATTTCTCACTCCCCTTTACTAATTTACAGACAAAGTCCTTGGATAGTAAGAAATTACTAGCTTTTATCCGCATTGGTCAGTGGAGTTCCCTTGTTGGATCTCCATTCAAAAGGCCACTACAAAAATCCACATTTTCTCATGCATGCATATAAAGTAGATGCATTGGTTAAGTAGAGGTACTTAGAGTCCCAAAGCATTGGAAAGGCTATAACCACCAAGTTTGTCCACCTGAAAAAATTTTCAGGTCAATAACTCCCCTCCATTGATAGGGGGTGACCTAAGATATTTTAGCTTAAGACCTATTTAATTCTCTACCAAGGATTTCCATTTAACAAAAGTGTCAAATACATTAGATTTTTTTCTAATAATATATACCAAAAAATTCCTTATTGCATCATCAATAAAAGTGACATAATAATTTGAACCCCCAAGATATGATACCTAAGCCATCCCCCATACATCAGAATGTACCGGCTCTAACTTATTCTCTTTCTTTATAGGTCTAACCTTGAGAAACCTTACTCACTTCTGTTTCCCATATACACAGTTCTCATATAACTCCAAACTTGTTTCTGTATATCTAAGAAAATTCTTCTTTATGATCTCCATGCTTTTATGGATCATATGACTGAGCCTATTGTGCCACAATGTTGTATCTGTGTCTGAAGCCACAACATTACAAGCATTAATATTATCAATAGTTAAATACAAGGTTCCAACCTTCTTACCTTTTGCCACCACAAGATCACCCTTGGTAACCTTCCAAGAGCCCATTGTAAGATATCACAATACAACCATCACTTCCCATTTTTATAGATATCAAATTTCATCTTAATGTAGGAACATGTCTTGGCATCCTTCAAAATAGCCATGTATTCCCAATTCTGCATCTTAACCTGAACAAAACCTTTTCCAACTATGTTGCAAGGCTCATCATCACCAAGAAAAATCATGCCCAAAATCCCCTTAAACATAATCCAAAAAAATAATGCCTATGTGGAGTAGCATGGAAAGAAGCCCCCAAATCTAAAACAAAGATTCAACAATATTATGGATAAATAAAGAATCAAAGAATCCTGACATACATTACCCATTGCCACATTTTCCTCCTTGTTTTCTTCATGTTATTTCTTTTTATCATGAAGCACCCAAAAATAATTAAACTTGTGTAATGCCTTCCCCATGGTTAATATCCTTGCTTGATTGGATATAATTGAAGTTATGCAAACATTGATAAATGTTTCTTGTTTTGAAGATGGTGTACTCTTTAGAATCTTTACATCTTGTTTGTTGTCAGATTAGAAAATTTGTTTTATCTTATAAATTTATGATAAATCATACTATTATCATTTTGAATTTTCATATTGAAGTATTTAAATATCCTGCTTATGCTAAACTATTTGTACTACATTAGGTGTATATTGGCGAAGGAAATAAATTCTAGTCTTAAAATACTATGCCAATACATTACCTAATTTGTAATTTTGAAATCCAATTTAGTCTATTTCAAGTGACTAATTCAAGAATAGCTTATACCTTAGATCAATTGTTAGTGATCCAAGGTATTTTCTATCATTACTAAGATGTTCCATTAATTTTGTTAAGTCTAGTCAAGCATATTCAATTACTGAATGTCTTTATACAAATCTTGCATTTTAGGGGATCATAGAGGCAAATCCTTGCATCTTACGGATTCATTTTCTATGTCCATCTTCAACTTACCTTGTTTTGATAAAATTACTTAAGGTAATGTAAAGGTAATTCTTATTTCTGGAACCTAAAAATCTAAATGCATTCTGTTATTTACATTTACCCTGCAACCCTAAGTTAATTCCAATGCATCTTTGACCATAGCTATTACATTCTTCAAAGGGATTATCCTGCAGTCACAATTTGATACTTAATTTACCCTAAGCTATTAATTTGCTAAGGTCCTAAGCTATGGTTGTATCTTCACTATTTTAAAGACTTCAACATAGCCTATGTGGCATCAAAATAACCTAAGAGATACTGTGATTAGCTTAGATGAAAAGCTAGGTGAACGGGTGGTGGCACCATTCCAAAGGTATTTAGGAAATTTAAATGGATCATTAAATTTTTGATCACCTACCACTTTTGGATTTTATATTTTATGACAGAAATGCTCTACTCAAAACAGGTAACTCTTTAAGCTTTGGTAAAGCAGAATTTGAATTAACCTGTTACTTGCAACTAACAATGGGATGCATAACCTTTCATAGGCTAAATGGTAGTACGAATGGCATTACCATGAGTCTCAAACCTTGAGCAAAAACCGCCTAAGAATTGGAAAGATCGGGTTTGTGGAAAAAGGACATGGTTTGGTTTCATATTTCATTCATATTTTTAAGCTCTATAGCTTACATGTAGTTTTTCCATTCTTTACCACACTAACAAGTTCAATATCTATTACAAATTAAAGATTGCCATTGCATGGTGGAAATAATGGACACCTAAATTATTATGGAAACTATAAAGGAAAGATTTGGGAATTTTTAGAATATTTGGTTGGATGTTTTTGATGGATATCTTTTAGTGGAAAATTCACAAAAATGCAAATTGAATGCATTATTCAAAGAAATGAGGTAATCACTCCAAGGTATGATAGGCTCTATCTCTTTAAGAAATTTTTTTTATTTAACAATTTCATAAAAAGAACTCTTTCTTCATGCAAATCACTTCTAGATACAATTTCATGTTTGTGTGTTTATTTGTTGTTCCTTTCTCTTTTGGTTTTCATGACTCCCATTAAGTACAGCAGGTTTTGGTGTCAGAAATGACATTGTTATTGTATGAAGTTTCTTATAATTTTAAACTTGGTTTTAAATCACTTTGGAAAATGCACTGTGATCATTCCAAATATGAAATTGTGAATCATTATTAAGGCTGTTATCTGATATATTTGCTACTAATTGATATATCTCATTGTATTTTCATACTTTTGGTGTTAAACAATATCATCTAGGGTTCTGTGTCGAAGTATTCTTAGATTTTATTAGCAATTTAGTTTGTTAAGAAACTAAGTGTTAACAAGATAGATATAGTGACCAATTTTTAATTCCTGATATATGATCTTGTTTCAGTTTAATGATCATTCATTTATGGCTTTAGTTCGTGACTTCTCTTTGTACTTTCAAAAACAAGGACAAATCCTGTATATTTTATTAATATGAAGTTAATCAACCATTACAATGGAGTGCTGTAATATTTATACATATTGGAGAACAATATACAAACAAATAAATATGTTACACTGGTGCAACAATATTCTTGAATACATAAGCTTCCAATATATCATACAGGAAGCACAAATGAATAATGATATAATTGTTATAACAACATAACAATTATATCCATGAATATAATAAGAAAAATATGGTTTAATAAAACCATATAACAACAATAATTAAATAATAAAAATAGTTAAATAATTAATTATACAATGCATAATTAATTATCCTAACATTCCCCCCCTTAATTTTGCATTATCTCAAGGGATGAGGAAAGGAACTCTCTGAAAAACTTGAACTTGTCACGTACAAGTGACTTCGTGAAGATATCTACTCTTTGTTTAGCATTTGGACAAAATTGAAGCTGAATGTTGTGTTTCAACACATGCTCGCATATGAAATGAACTTGTACCTCAATGTTCTTTGTTATTTCATGAAACACTAGATAGAGAACAAGTTTGAGAACACCTTCATTGTCAACATACATGGTGTTTGGTTTGTCCTATGGTACTCCAAGTCCTTTAAGTATATGATGTATCCATATCACTTCACAGATAGCTTCACATGTAGAACGATACTTGGCTTTTGTGGAAGAGTGAGAAATAAAGTGTTGTTTCTTGCTTCCCCATGATATTGGTCTATATCCCATAAAGAATACAAATCCAGAAGTGGATTTTCTATCATCAATGTTACCTGTATGATCTGAATCTGGATATCTAGTTAAGAAGAATTTTTCGTTCTTCTTGTATTCTAGACCAAGATCCACTGATCCTTTGAGATATCTCAAAATGTGCCTTGCTACTTTCCAATGAAAAAATTTGGGTTCCTGCATGAACCTGGATAGATAGCTCACTACAAATCTAATATCTGGTCTAGTGTAGGTTAGGTAAATGAGACTCCTAATCAACTGCCGATAAAGAGTGGTATTTACCTCAAGAGATGGATCTGAAATGAGATAATTGTAATATGTTTTCCATAGGTGTAGTAATTGGTGTGCAATCCATCATCCTAAATTTCTTGAGCGTTGTCTTAGTATATTTCATCTGAGAAACAAATATGTGATTCTATTTCTACCATACTTCCAATCCAAGAAAATGATGCATTAGCCCAAGATCTGTCATGTCAAATGATCTATTAAGTTATTTCTTCGTTACATCGATCATCTTCACTGAATTGCCAGTGATGACTAGATCGTTGACATAGACAACAACAATCTCAATCTCTCCCCCTTGCTTTTTGAGGTAAAGATTGGGATCATATGTATTTCTAAAAAATCCATGTTGTACGAGATGCTCATCAATCTTGATGTACCATGCATAGGGTGTTTGTTTTAGGCCATATGGATATTTCTTGAGTCTGCATACCTTTACTTCTTCACCAGGTACTACATATCCCTCAGGTTGAGTCATGTAGACTTCTTCTTGTAAATCTCCATTTAGGAAGGCACTTTTTACGTCCATCTGTTGGACTTTCCAGCCAAACTATGTAGCTAGAGTAAACATCATTCTGATTGTTTTGATCTTAGCTATGGGAGAAAATGTATCCTCATAGTCTATGCCTTCTTTTTATGCATATCCCTTTGCTACTAGTCTCGCTTTATACTTGTCCATTGTCCCATCTTCTTTTTTACTTTGTTTTAAATATCCATCTACATCCAATGGGTTTCTTTCTTGGTGGAATATCGACAAGCTACCAAGTGTTATTCTTCATCACTAATTGATATTCAGAATCCATGGCATCTTTCCAAGATTTTGACTATAGGGCTTCCTAGAATGAAGAGGGCTCATCAGATTCAATAACTCTACTCATCAAAGCAAAGTTAACTTCTTCTCTTTCTTTACTGCAAGTCTGTGGTCCATGGGTGGATGTATCTGGTGGAGAATACATTCTTACATATTTTAATGTGCTAGTACACCACTTAGGCATACGCTGAACTGTTCCCGTGGGCCGTGGTTTTATCTGATCAACACCATCATCCCCATCTTTACTTTCATCATCATCTTTGAGGGAACATCAGCTTCAATTTTTACAACTGCTGAAAATCTACATCAGGTGAGTCTAGAGGAGGAGACTCTGCTTCCTTATTCTCAAAAAACTCAACATCTCTGTCAGTGTAGACTTTTCTGGTCTTAGGATCCATTAATCTGTACCCAAGATTCTCTTCACTTACCCAATGAAGATGAGTTTTTATGACTTGACGTCTAATTTCTTTCTATTCTGCTTAGGTATGTGCATGCTTTCTTTGCACCCGAATACTCTAAGGTATGTAATAGATGGTTTCCACTTTGACCATGCTTCTTGTGGTGTTACTCCATCAAGAGCAACTATGGGCACTCTATGTAAAAAATACACTATTTTTTTGTTACTTCTAACCAGAATATCTTTGTAAGTCTAGATTCATCGATCATGCATCACATAATTTCCATGATAGTACGATTTCTTCTCTCAACAACACCATTTTGTTGTGGTGTGTGTGGAGGAGGCATTTGTTGACGAATCTTGTGAGTTTGTAGGTAGTCTTTGAACTCATTACTAGTGAATTCCCCCCTTGATCTAGGTGGAGAGTTATGATGTGACGACTAGTTTCATTCTCAACTATTACTTTAAACTTCTTGAAAGTTTAAAAAGATTCACTTTTCTTTGGAAGACAAAAAATCCACATTTTCCTTGAATAGTCATCAACGCATTGCATGAAGTACTAAAATCCAGAATGACTTGGTTGAATCAGACTGCAAAGATCGGTATGAACTAGATCAAGCTAACCATGAGCTCGATATGTACTCTCCTGGAATGAAGCTCTGTGTTGTTTTCCTACTAGACAGTGAGGACACTTGTCTGTATCCTTCTGAAGAGATGGTAGCCCATGTACCATATTATGCTGGAGAATTGTCTTGAGATACTTAAAACTTACATGATCAAGTCTTTAATGCCACAACTGTGCTAAGGTGGAGTTCTTAGCCACAATTTCTTGATTGTCTTTGTGAACAAAATCAAGTTGGAACATGTGTCCCACATTAGAGGCTTTTACAACTATTTTCAAGCCTCATGATTTATCTCGAATTAAACATGTTTTCTTACCAGAATGACTATCAAAGTCAATTTTTAGGTTTTGATCAAGGAGTTGACTGACTGAAAGAAAATTCTTTGTCAACCTAGGGACATATAAGACATCTGATAGTTTGCAGTTGCATGAACCAAGGGGTAGAGAAATGTTCCCAATCCCCTGAACTGTATATGAAGAATCATCTCCCAACGAAACATGATTTTTTGATAGTGTGTACCTCATTGAAATAAACCAGTCTCTGTGGCCAGTCATGTGTCGAGTGGCCCCCGAATCAACATACCAAACATTGCTAGATGACATGGATGGTTCACTTGATTGAGCATTGAACAAGTAGTCTTCATTGTCTGACTGTTCTTGTTGCTCAACAATATTTCCTCTCTTTTGGTTTACAAATAGATGAAATAAGTTTAGACCCATTCTGGGTACTTGCAGAAGGGATATCTTGAATTCTTCTTGTTTGCATAATGGAAATGGGTAATTGATAAAGTTTAATGTCTCTTCTTTTCGTAGTATTTTGTTTTGATGCACCCATCTCAGGTTGTCTTGAATCTAGATTTATTTTGGGCATTGTTCATCCAAGGTATTGTTGATTGTAACTCCTTTCTTGTAAATTTAGAGGCTCTCTTGAGCTCAGTTAGATAATGAGTTTCCTGGGTTAGATATCATTTTTTTGTATATGAATGTTGTTTAAAATTTAAAGATTTTGTGGATATTGAGACAACAATTTGAACCCAGAGGATGCATTCTTAGTAATTGGAACTTATCCCTTATTGAATTGTTTCCTCTTGCAAAAATGTCTCATTGGAGATTGTGCTCATATTTTAGGTTGGTTTTTATTGAACTGGGAGTTGTGAATTTTTCTATGAATGTTGTTAAGGGAGTTATAATACTTTAGTTTGGAACCCTTAACTTTACCAGGTAAAGGTCATACTGCATCCATTTGATCTTTTATGATGTTCCTTATTACTATCATACAAGTGATTGATACGCGAGTTGATTAGTGAATTCAACTGTAGCTTGATATTTTGAAATTCATGGTCTGGTATGACTCTTTCTAATGACTTGGTTGAATGGAAATGTGTTGATCAATTGGTTTTAGTCCTTTTTTTTTATATGTTTCAGTAGACTCTTTTGAGTTATTTATTTTTTGTTCTGAATCATCTTGATATAAGAATAGAGTAACCCTCTTGTAGAAAATAATCATGCATGTATTCAGTTCATGCCACATTATTCTTTCTTTAATGATAACCTCTTATGGATTGGTGATAGGAATTTTCATTAGAATTAATGGGGAAATCATGAATTTTTATTAATTCTTGACTTTAAAAGTTGGTTGCAATTTTTAATGTGATAATGTGTTGTCACCAAATCATTGCACCCCTTGAATGGCCAAACTATAAGTAGGTCGTTTGGTGTGATTGGGACACATGGGATCACCTCTCAAGCTGTGGGGCACGGCTTGAGGTGAATTTCCAGAGAAGGTTGGATTCCTCTTCCTAAACTAAGTGTTGTACTACTCCTAGTTTCATAAAATGGCTATCTAGTCCTATGATAACATTGTCATTGTTTAAGGGAAAAATTTATGCAAAAAGGAAACTATACTAGGGATGGTGATGCACCAAATCAAGGAAAATTTTAATCTTAGGAAGGGTTAATGTGAGTAGGATGCTTGCAGCGTTAATAACCTTCACCTATTGCAAATTATAAAGAATACATAATACCACAAACCAGAAGCATGTGTTCCTTTGTTAACACTTGAATCATACAGAATAGAGAGATCAAATTTGATTGAACACACAATTAACTAACCATGAGGATAAAACACATGCACATGTCAAATATTCATTTGACTATTATGGCTAACGATAACATAACTTTTAATAACGGAATGAAAACACTCTTTCAAAAACTGACATAAAAGATGGTTATATCAATTTTCCATAACATGAAACAAGATAATCTGAAATACAGGAAAGCTAATCATCTATACTAAGGAATCATACATTCACAAAGCATATACTAATCTACCATTTAACACAATAAACTAGGTTCTTCAAGGAAAGATATTGCTATGAATATAATTAAAAGGTTTTAAATCTCTAAAGCACTCTTTCGAGATTGAAGAGAAACTTCACCAAAACATGATCTATATATCTTTTTTTAAATGACTCCATATACCTAACTGTTTATAAGTTCTTTAGGCTGAGACATTATAGCTAGGCCTTCAACTAACACTTTACTAAAAATAGAAATGTCTTTAATTCAAGGGAACATGCTCCCATAGAAATAGAAAATTTGTTACAAGGGTTTGACTCAGTTAACCCTGCAACTCTGACCGATCCAGAGCTTGGATCTTTCCTTTCATGGTCTCTCATCTCTGGCTTGGTTCTACAACACCTTCTTCTACATGTTTTTATTCTATTTCCTCCCACACAACCACTTGATGTTTATACTTGATGAAGCATTTAATTTTTCCTTGAATTTTCACATCCCTTGGCCCACATACATAGTGATTCACTACATCTGCTATCTCAATTTCCCTCGTGATCTTAGCTGGAACTCTTCTATGTTTACTCAAAACTTTATTCAATCTTCCTGTGAAATTTTGGCATAAAAAAAACCTGTCAATAGATTCACTACCGAAATTTTTGGTAACTGTTGGCGCTGTATTGTAGCACCCCTGGGACTCTAACACACAACTCGATGGGTTGAGACTCTCAGTGCGATTGCACAACATGGAGCTTTTTCCAAGTGTGGGACCTTGCGAAATCGGAAAAGCTCTCTAGATGAAGGCCGGTTCCTATTCCTCTGTTCAGATGCACAAATAAAATGCAGAGGGTTTACTAAAACCTAATCTAACTTGCCAAGGAGACAGGGTAAGAAAATGTATAGAATAAAACCTAAACTATAAAGGTGATGCACCGAGGAATGTTAGACATTTGTTTTGCAAATTTAACACAGACCACATAGATGCAATACAAACACCATGCATAGGTAACCAAACTGCAATAAGAGATCAAAATGATAGCAATGAATACATGAGAGGGTTGAGAATCAATCACAAACATATATATATAATTACTCAAGAGTCGATACAGTACATTGCAGTGGCCAAGAGGCAAAAGAACTAGCATTACAACCCGTATGGGAGGTTTGAAAGCTCCACAAATTCTCTTGCAAGCAAGGGAAGAAGGGAGGATGAAAAAAAAAAATGTCCAACCCTTTACAAAGAGCCCCCCTTTAGAATTTATATGAGGAAAAATGAGGGAGAAGAGAAGAAAATGAAAACTGCCCCAACCACCTCCAAGACTACACCTAACCCATCATATTATGGTGGTAGGTGAGAATCTCAACAACCCAACAATGGCAGAGTGTATTTTACATTTTGAAGAACTTTTTCCCACCCAATTAAAGATATCTAGTCATAGTTGGGTAGAGGAGGCCAAGAGCTTTCCGAAAAGTCCAACCTTGTGTGAATCTGAGCTCCCTGTGAAAAGTTATGGCGATCTGAATATTTCCCGCGTCAGGGTCTTCTGCCTGTCGGGTTCGGGGTTCTCCTCTGCATTTGCATCGGGTTTGGAAGATGCCTCGACATGTGTTTGATGCTTGTGTTTTCCCGAAACCCGCTTCCACCAGTATTTCCAAGATTCCCTTTGTTTCGGGGTCAGAAAATGGACTGCATGTGCATCGGGTTTGGAAGATGGCTCGACATGTTTTCCCCCATGACTCCAAAGACCCGATTGGCCTAGGAAGTGTTTCAGGTTTGCGGAACTCTCAAGCATCGGGACATCCCTTGTGATCTGCATGCTTCATGTCTCATGTTTCCTGAAACCCGAAACCCGAATTTTCCTTTGTGTCGGGTTTTGGAACCCCTCCAACATGCTTTCTTTTGCGTCAACCCCTCCGACATGCTTTCTTTGATGTCGGGTTTTCCAACCCCTCCGACATGCTTTCTTTTGTGTCGGGTTTTCTAACCCCTCTGACATGCTTTCTTTTGTGTATCTATATTTACCCGGGGGTAAATATATACAACAATTTGGTGACTCAACAGGATTACCTACCTGCTAGGTAGAAGATCAGTGGCCTTTTAGCGATCCATTGGGCATGGAGTCATAAGCAATAACCTGAAACCAACCTGATATCTGATCCCGAGCTTGATACTGTAACTCCTTCTCCGAGAGCACGCTGAACTGTAGAAATCCAACCCAGGAGCAACAAAACCTGTGCCAAAGCACTTAGGGAAACTGAAACCTAACTACAACAAGACAATGTGCATACGCACTTAGAGGAATTGAAATTTAGGCTAATATTTACAAGGGTAAAATTTTCTTTTCAGTAGCAATGTTTAAGATAGATTCCGTTGACCGGAATCGGGAGTTCTTCTCCGTCCAATGTAGACAATTGGAAGGCATTGCTATTCTTACATTCCATGACCATGTAGGGGCCACTCCAAATGGCATCAAACTTGGAATGCCTTCCTGGTTTTGCCCGATCTGCATCCCATTTCAGAACTAGGTCCCCTTCCTGGAAGGTCCTTGCTCTTGCTTTCTTATCAAACCATCTTTTCACTAAGGCCTGATCTTTCTCAATTGTTTGAACTACATGTTCTCTAATTTCTTCCAATTCCATCAACTCTGCATACCTGGCCTCCATTGGTTCGAACTCAGCCAACTCCAACTGCTTCATGAACTCCAATGCAGGTGGTTCTAATGATATAGGCAATACTGCCTCTTTTCCATAGACCAACTTGTAAGGGGAATTACCTGTAGACCTCTTTGGTGTTATTCTGTCAGCCCATAATGCTGATTTTAGCTTGGTATGCCATGTTCTTTGATTTTCATCCAGAGTCCTCCTGATGATTCTTAGCAAATTTTTGTTCGTGGACTCTGCCTGTCCATTACCCTGTGGGTAATAATTGGAAGAGGTGCTCAAGTAGATTCCATTCTTGACAGCCCATTCTGTAATCTTGGAACCTACGAATGCCAATGCATTGTCTGATATGATAGTGGCCGGCACACCGAACCTGGTCACTATTCCTTCATAAAATTCTAGTATATTAGACTCGTTTGCCTCTTTGAGCACTACTGCTTCAGTCCACTTGGTGAAGTAGTCCGTTGCCGTGAGAATCCACTTGTGGCCTTGGCTTGAGTTTGGGTTGATGACCCCGATGAAGTCCAATCCCCATTGCATAAATGGTTGGTCAACCAAAATTGGGTGCAATGGAAGTGCTGCTAGTCTTTCTTTGCCTGTGAAGAGTGCACATTTCTTACACTTTCTTATCCATGTATAGCAGTCACTGAACACTGTGGGCCAATAATACCCTGCCTTCATTATCTTGAGAGCTGTTACTCGTGGGGCAAAATGTCCTCCAGAATCTCCATCGTGAAAATCTCGTAACACCCTCTCAATTTGACCAGTCCCAATGCACCTCAATAGAACCCCATTGATGTCTTTCTTAAACAAAACACCATCAACAAGCACATATGGGATAGCTTGTAATCTAAAGTATCTCCTCTTTGCTTTACTCATTTCTGGAGGGCATAGGCCTGTCTGTAGGAAGTTTATCATACTCTGAGTCCAACAAGGAGTAGGCACATCATCATTTTCATGTTCTTGACCATCCTGTAGTACCAAGACAGTCTCTTTTTCATCACCTGCTTCAACCTGTTGACTCAAGGCTAGCTGTTCACATAGTCCCTTTCCACGTACTAGTTTAGTGACCTTGATCTCGATGTCATATTCCATGACACGAGTGATCCATCCTGCACGTTTCTCATTCAGATCCTTGTTTAGAAGGAAGTCCTTGACTCCCGCATGAGAGACCAATAATTGGATCTTGTTGTTTGAGACTAGGTGCTTGAATTTCTTTAAACTCCTGATCACTGCAAGGACATGCTTTTCAATGAAAGAGTACCTAGTTTCGTATTCCTCCAAGCCTTGACTGAAGAAAGCAACTGGTTGTTCTAATCCTTCTTTGTTTTGTTGTACAGGATTGCAGAAATTGTGTCTCCACCACCGAAGGCATATAGCACATGAAGTCCTTGGAGAAGTCTGGATTGACGAGAGTTGGAGCTTGAGATATAGCCTCTTTTATTGCCTCAAAACTTGCCTTGCCTTCAGATGTCCACTTAAATGCCATGCTCTTCTTCAACATCAGTGTTATTGGCTTTACAAGAGCTGCAAAGTTTGGAACAAACCTGCGGACAAAATTGATCCTTCCCAAGAAGCTTTGAAGAGCCTTCTTGTGACTTGGCAATGGCAATGCTTGAATTGCTTCAACTCTTTCTGGGTCAATTGTCAACCCTTCCTTTGAAACAATATGGCCTAGAAGTTTTCCCTCGTGAGCCAAGAATATGCATTTTTTGGGATTCAATGATACCCCAAATCTTCTACATCTCTGAAATACTTGCCTCAAATGAAGAGGTGATCTACTGCATTTTTTGAGAATACAGTGATGTCGTCAAGATATATCAGAACTATTTTGTTGATTAACCCCTTAAATGCCATATCCATTGCCCTTTGGAAAGTGGCTCCAGCATTTGATAGCCCAAATGGCATCTTCTTGTAGGCATAGGTCCCCCATTTGGTGGTGAAAGCCATCTTGAATTGGTCATCTTCTTTCACCATCACCTGATTATACCCTGAGTAGCCATCTAGGAGAGAGAATCTCTCTGAACCGGATACTACTTGCAATATTTGTTCCATTGAAGGGAGTGGGTAATGGTCTTTGAGAGATGCCCTGTTGAGGTCTCGGAAATCTACACACAACCTGATTTCTCCGCTCTTCTTCCTGACCGGAACCAAGTTTGCAACCCAGCTTGAGTGCTTGATCGGGAATATAATGCTTGCCTCTATTAGCTTGTTAAGCTCTTTCTTCATTAGAGGCTCAATGTGAGGGTTGACTGGTCTCTGCTTCTGCCTGATGGGTTTAGCATCTGGATCCAATTCTATGGTATGTTGTGCCAACTTCGGATTGAATCCTCTCAAGTCTTCATAGCTCCAAGCGAAGACATCTGGAAATTCTTGGCAAAGCTGTGTGAAATCTAATTTCTCCTGCTCAGTGGCCACTTTACCAATTTGAAGTGTTTTGCCTTCCCCAACCAGAATTGGCTCTGAATCTTCTCTCTTGACCTGTATGTTAGCCTTTTCCTTACGAAACTGGTCGTTAGGGTTGAAGATAGACTCCAACGTTACTAAACCCTTAGGAAGCTTGTTTGTCCGTAGCTGCACTACTTGATCCCCATACTGCTGCTCTAGTCTGTCCTGATTTCTAGCTGAGAATTCAGCTTCTTCTTGTAAGAAATTGACGATCTGTTGATCGTTCTCAAACACCTGCCAGCTTGTGTTATTATCTGGAACTGCTGGCCTCACAATCACATGGATATGTGGCTGTGTTTTTTCCCTTTTGATGTTGTCAACCACATCAAATGTTGCTCCAACTGCTGCGAGCCTATCTGTGCTTCATTTTTCTTCCTGGGTATGGACACAATGTTGAAAGCTTCGAAATCCTCAATGAGGTCCCATACCCTATTCTTGTAGCTCTTTAGCAAGTCATTCTTTGTAGCATGTTGTCCCCTAACTTGGTTGACGATTAGCTCACTATCTCCAAACACCTGCAAGTTCTTTATGCCCCTTTTCCTTGCCCAATGAAGTCCATGAATCAATGCCTCATATTCAGCTGTGTTGTTTGAAGAGGAAAATTGGAAACGAAAAGCTGAATAATATTTGATGTCTTGTGGTGAAATCAACATTGCACCACCTCCAGCACCTTGTCTGCTTCTCGAACCATCAAAAAATAATTTCCAAACTTTGTTTTCATCCTTTTGTTCAGGCTGAATGATGTCGGGAATGGGTGAATTTTCTTCATGTACACAATACACACCCAATTCAGATTCTTCAATTTCCTTATATGGGTCAAATTCATGACTCTTGTTTGCCCATTCATCCAAAGTTAAATCAGGAATTCCCTCGACCTTAGTACCTGCTTCTAGATCACTTGAACACTCCTCCTGATCAAAAGCTGAGCAATTTGCATTGATAGGACTTGGTACATGAGGCTCAATATGGAAATTGGCAATTGGTTCTGACCTGATTGTTGCTTTAGCTCCATACCTTGTCCTAAAAATCATGTGTGACCAATCTGCAGATAAATATCCACCGATTTTTGCAGTGAAGTCCCTTGATAGACACAACGCAAAGAGTGGCGGAAGGTCAATCACAGACACATCTTGCAGAACTGTAACATTAGAACATGAATGTAGTGTTAGGCTTAACCCCTTGATGACCCCAACTGTTCCCACTGCCGTTCCATCTAGCTGTACTACTCCTTTCAGCACTGGTTCATACTTCAAACCTAGTTGATCCGCTATTTGCTTCGGCATCACTGAACTACTTGCCCCTGAGTCTATCATGCAGTTGTGTACCAAGTGGTTTCCAACAATCAACGAAACATAGAATGGTGGAGGCTTCAAATTTTTTCTTGTCTGGCCCCCATCATGTTGCACTGCATTAGTGAGAACTTTCTCATGTCCCTGGTTTGATACATTTGTGGCAGACCAATTAGCCATTGCAGCTTGCAATAAATCTCGTTGCCCTGGGATCGCCAGTGATTCCCACATGGAAATGTTCACATGTGTCTTCTTCATTTGATCGATGATGTTGAAGGGGGATGAATTGTCCTTTTGCTGTCCCTTACTTGGTGCAAACTTTTCTGGAGCTTGAACAGGTGCGTGTGTTGCTACAACAGGTACCTTAGGCTGATTTTGCACATTTGGAGCTGTGTTTGGTCTACTGACCCCTTGTTGTGTAAGAGTGGGCTGAGAAACAACTGGATTAGACGGTTGTCCCTCTTCTATGCTTCTCTTCTTTGACCGTGTGTTGGCAGCCACGCCTTGAAAAGGCTGTTGGTTAACTCCACAGAAGTCTTCCGTTTGCCAATTGGCCAATGTGGTTTCTGTTGGAGGTCCTTCTTATTGCATTTCTTGCTGTTGATTCCCTTCTTGGCTTGGTTCTTGAGGCACACCAATGGTTTGCACCATCAAGGCCTGATTCAGTGCACCATTGAAACATGCTGACTGATTGTGAGGTAGATTGCAAGGGTAACACCAGTCGTACTCCTGTGCCATGTTATTTTGTGTTGGAACCAAGGCTCTTGAGGACGTCATTGCATTTGGATCATATGGTCGAAATGGCCTGGCAGCTTGAGGTTGTCCTTGGTTTTGGTTTTGATTTGCAGCCTGAGGTGGTGGTCTATTCTGTTGGTATGAGGGCCTAGCTTGGTACTGCGCTTGAGGCTGATATGGTCTAGCACTTTGAGCTTGCTGTCTTTTGATAGTCACTAGCTCATTTCCAAGGTTCTGTAGCTGTTTCATAACCTCCTGCAATTCCTTTGAAGTATTTGAAGAAGTCGATGCCTCATTACTGCTTTGATTTCTAGGAGTTGGAATGGGATTCAACTCTGGTGCTTGACTGGTTGTAGGATTTCCCATATCTGGATAGAGAGGCATTGGTGGCCTTGGTGCAAGCTTGCCAGCTTGGATCAAACAGTTCTCTGCTCTGATAGCTGTGTCATAGGCCCCTGGCAGCGTTGTCCCTCCCATTGATTGGATCATCATGGCTATGTCTGAATTTATAGCCTTTAAGAAATAAAGGAATGCTCCTTCGGCGGTTGGTCTAACAGCTATTGGAATCCTATCCCATGTCCGTTGGAATCTGAAGTTGAAATCTGTCATTTGTTCGTTAGGAGCCCTTTTGATTGTTGTCAGCTGTTCCAATAAAGATAAATTGTCTGCCCTCTCCCCGAATTGGTTGCAAAGAGCTGAACAAAGTTGGTTCCAATTCGTAATAGACCCTGCTGCTAGGCTCCTAAACCATTGTAAGGCCTTACCTTTGAAAGATGAAGCCAACAACTTGACTGCAACATCCATTTCATTTATTTCGTGGATTGCACATGCATTAGCAATATCCTGGATGTGATCAATAGGAGTAGTATGATTTTCTCCTGTAAAATAGGGGATATTCTTTAGCGCTGCAACTGGAATTTGATTTTGAGCATTTAGGGCAAGTGGACTACTACCCGTGAAATTGACAAAGGGATTCGGTGGTAGATGTGCCATTATGATTGGCCTAAGAACCCTGGTTGATGCGAGAAAAGGCCTACCAGGTGGAGGTGTAGACAAAGTCCTGTTAGGTGGAGATGGTGATCTTTGTGGTCTTCTTCCTCTCCTTCCTCTGCCTGGTGAAAGTTGCAAGTGGAAAAATAGCCCCTCTTCTCGAGTATTAGACCTGGTTCGAATTCTTCTCATGTGCCTGGGCAACTTGTGCTGCTACACCGCTGAATTCTATCCCTTCGGAGTCGCCAGATGTGTTAGATAACAAGCCTCTAAAAGGCTGGATTTTGCCAAGTTACACACCAAACTTGACAATATTGAAAATATAATTTAAACTTTGAAGGACCCAGAGGAGACAATCTTCAATTCGGAATTCGGGCCTTGTTGTGCAGCTGCGGATCCCCGAAAAGTACAGGCGGAACTCAGGTCATGCAATGCAACTCACAAAACCCGAATTGCCATGTGTCAGAACTTGGAACATGCCCGACACCCTAGAAAACCTGAAATGACTGTTGTCAGGAATAGGACCATGCAATGCATCCCCCAAAACCTGAAATGACTGTTGGGTCTGCTTTGATGTTCTCGGACCTCGAAAACCCGAAACACTAAAAAGCATGAAATTTTGAAAATCAAAATCTCAAAAAACTAAAGATACCCTTTTGAAGATTACCCTCAGATCTACCAACTGGTGAAATTTTGACTTGTTTTGAGCAAGTTAAGCCCTTGAAAATTGATTTCGGAGTTCAGCCTGGAAGGTGCAAAATCTGAAATTTTAAAACTTGCAATTTCTTAGTCCGAATTTCATGAAAACTCCTTCAAATCTTGTGGAATGACCTCTTGGTCCCACCGGGCATGCCAAAACTATTGGTGACGAATCACAGCACCCCTGGGACTCTGCAACTCGATGGGTTGAGACTCTCAGTGCGATTGCACAACATGGAGCTTTTCCCAAGTGTGGGACCTTGTGAAATCGGATAAGCTCTCCGGATGAAGGCCGGTTCCTATTCCTCTGTTCAGATGCACACGTAAAATGCAGAGGGTTTACTAAAACCTAATCTAACTTGCCAAGGAGACAGGGTAAGAAAATGCATAAAATATAAACCTAAACTACAAAGGTGATGCACCGAGGAATGTTAGACACTTGTTTTGCAAATTTAACACAGACCACATAGATGCAATACAAACACCATGCACAGGTAACCAAACTACAATAAGAGATCAAAATGACAACAATGAATACATGAGAGGGTTGAGAATCAATCACAAACATATATATATATTGCTCAAGAGTCGATACAGTACATTGCAGTGGCCAAGAGGCAAGGAAAACTGGCATTACAACCCGTATGGGAGGTTTGAAAGCTCCACAAATTCTCTTGCAAGCAAGGGAAGAAGGGGGGATGCGAAACAAAATTGTCCAACCTTTTTTTTAAAGAGCCTCTCCTTACCATTTATATGAGGAAAAAATGAGGGAGAAGAGAATGATTCGAATTCTGCCCCAACCACCTCCAAGACTGCACCTAACTCATCTCATTATGGCGGTAGGTGAGAATCTCAACAACCCAACAGTGGCGAAGTGTATTTTACATTTTTGAAGAACTTTTTCCCACCCAATTAAAGATTTCCAGTCGTTTGGGTAAGGACGCCGAGAGCTTTCCGAAAAGTCCATTGTGTGAATCCGAGCTCCCTGTGAAAAGTTATGGCGATCTGTATTTCCCGCATCAGGGTCTTCTACCTGTCGGGTTCGGGGTTCTCCTCTGCATTTGCATCGGGTTTGGAAGATGCTCGACATGTGTTTGATGCTTGTTGTTTTCCTGATTTCTTTGTTTCGGGTTAGGGACCTGCATGTGTAAAGATGGCTCGACATGCCTAGGATGTCGACATCGGATGTTTGCGAAACTCTCCGAATCGCACTTGCGAGTATTTCCAAGATCTCTTTGTTTCGGGGTCAAAAAGGACCGATGCCATTTTGGATGTGGCTCATGTTTCCGATGCTTTCCCGAAACCTATGTTCGGGTTTTCCAATTTGCTCCTTTGTGTTGGGTTTTCCAACCCCTCATCGACATGCTTCTTGTGATATCGGGTTTTCCACATGCTTTTTTGATGTCATGGTTTTCCCCCTCCGACATGCTTTCTTTTTGTGTCAGGTTTTCCAACCCCTCCGACATGCTTTCTTTTGATGTATCTATATTTACCTGGGGGGTAAATATATACAACAGTAGTTAGGTTACTATTCACACTTATCGACCATATCATTCAACCATAAAACAAACTTGTTGGGTCCATTTCTCCTCTCGTACTAGAGAATTAATCCTTTGTGTCACTTGAAGAATTTACAGTTAACAATATCAAATTCCTCTGATATGTCATTCAAACATATATAATTTCCACTCATTTATCATCCAACTTCTTAATTAAATCTTATGGGGAGCCACCTAACACCAGAATTCCATGGCCTTTTGATATTCAAAAAACTTTGCATGCATCATCGATTACATCTTCCTAAAGGAGTAGGTCTGAATCTTCCTCTCTTATCTCACTCCATGTTTCCAAATTCAAATTTAGGTTGTTATTGTCCTCCGAAAAAATCTTCATCCATTTTGATCAAATAGCAGTTTTTCCAACCTGAATATCATTATATATCTCTAACAACTTCTTTAATTAAAGGATTAGTCTTCTTGCAGTATACGTTCCATCCATCCATCTACTGATCTCCCTTTCTGGCCTATCTTCTTGATCTCATGATAAGAAATGTCATCAATGGTAGACGAAACTATCATAGTTGTATTAGTTGAGATTTCAATAAACATGGAATTGGCTTTGTTACTTTTCGTAAAATGCAGTGAAATGCTCGACCTTGGCCCTTAAGATCATCCTTAGAAACTTTATCCGTATCATATTTTTCTAGTAGATTTCCAAGAGCAATGTGTACATCTGGTTTTTCTCCTTCGTGAGTGGCTTTTCCCAGTGAGAATATAGAAATATTATAATCTGTAGTTGTAATTATTTCTTTTGTTTTTCCCTCAACGGGAGTAGCAACCTCTACAACTCATTCCCTAGATGGATTCACTGTCAGGATTGAAACAATCTTTGGCATCTTGGCCTATCTCTTTGATGTATGCTCCAATATGCTTAGATCTATTACATCCCCTAGAAGCACTTTCTTCTTTTTCTTTGGAGTCTTTCGAAACAACCATTCTAGAATGGTTTATGTTGATGAGGATAGAACATTTGATTCAGTACCTGAAACATTAGTCACAACAAGATTACCAGCAACATTAGTTGGTATTTGAATGGTAGTTGTAGTAATTGATGGGGTGGATGTGAGGACTTCCATAGGAGTTGATACACTGATGCTAGGAAATTAGATGGAAGGAAATGGATGTGTTAAGGGAAGTGAAGTAGAAATGGGTAACCCAATAGTTTCTCCAGCTGAGAGAACTAGAAGGGATGAGAATACTTGGGCCATAGAAGAAGATGGGAAAGAAGAATTTAACGTAGAAGTGGAAGGAACTAATGTAGGAAGTGACAATGGAAGAGAAAAAGGAAATGATGGGTCTTGTGGTACACTTGGAGAATCACTAACTTCGACTATTTCTGTCATGGATGTTATAGGACACGTGACTTTAGGAGCATGAGCCATGGAGAGAGATGAGCTCACAACAACAAATGAAATCTTTTTTGGAAGTGTAGGGGCCTTTTGTGTTGACATTTTCCCTTTTTTGGGTGTTGAGTGGCTCATGGTTGATGGGGTTTCTGTATTTTTAGATTACTATATCCCCTGGGGTGATATTCCCAAGGTAACCAACCAACTGTAAGTTCTCTACAAAATGGGCCACGCCCTCTCCTTTGTGTTGTAACATTCTTCCACATACCAATCAATCCATGGAAATGGTTGATCAGAAATATTATTAGTTTTATATTCTACATCCATAACCTCATCATCATCATGCATGTCTTTTGGGACGTTGGGTATTCCAAATTGCCGAACCTCATCCAAATTTATCCTTTCATAGTGTCTTTGTTGGATGATGAATTCATCCCGAAAATGAATCCAGATGTCTTCCAACTGGGGCACATGGGAACTGGACCGACCTATTTCACTGAATTTACCCCAATAGTCAAAATTAGTCTGTGGATGGAAAGTCCGCAAGGTTACCTCTGCCATTTTTGCATCCACATTCTTAGCCTTGTAAATATTTGGGCAAGTGTATCTGCTAATTGAAATAGGGAATTGAACTCCCACTTTGTGTCATTTGTTCTGGATCTTATGGTAGTCCAGCAGTTGTCAAACCAATTCTAGTAGAACCCATTTGTCGGTGGGACATCTTTGCAGCTTGTTAGGAACACCTACAAAGCCAGGGATTCGAATGTAAATAAATGTGGGGAACTAAAGGTAGATAGCTCCCCACTCATGCACTTCCTTGAAATATTCATCAAAAATCCTCTGATTATACAACTCCTTATCGAAACGGTAGAGAATAACAACAAAGAAGGCATCGTTGATCCTATGGAAGTGCTTGCTTCCCTCATCTAGTGTGAGTTGAGGATAGAAATCATAGATTTGAGAGGTGATTCAAATACCCTTAGTATTCAACCCAGTGAAGTCTCACATAGCAGTTGTAGCACAAACCAAGAAGGATGTCATATAGAAACTCTTTGAAGAATGCACTCTACTAAACTGATACCAAATGGAGATACTGATATGCTCCCCCCATCTGATAAATTCCTTATTCTTTTTTATGGTAACAATATATAAGAAGATCCACTCCTGGAATTCCTTCATAGAGGGAAGACCTGAGACTCTACTCAGTAGCACAATGATGTCAATTACCTCTTGAATGAATTTTGAGATATATGGTCTTTGGCAATTTGGAAAAACTCTTAGCCAGATAACTTTTCAACATGACCTTCGTGCACAATTCCACTTCTTTTTCCTAATGTTTCACTATTGACTCTGGTGAAATTGTGGTGTAATCTTCAATGTCAGGGAGTTTGAGAAAAACTTCAAAGAAATATGGGTCTAAGTGGATCACAACTTTTCCATCGGCATCTTTAACTGTCATAGATTCTTCATCATAGTGGGTTGTTGCAGCCAAAAACAATTATGGGCAATGCATGGACATGGGAAAACCAGTAGCAAGAACAAGCCCACTGTCATATATGGCTTGCATCTAGGGTTTCTTATTCTGGGCCTTCACCCTTGCCCAGAAGTCTAGAAAATCAATTTTTCCGAGGTCGGTCTCTGTTATGTTTCCCAGGTCGAAAGATAAGCAAGAGTGAGGGGAAACCCCGAGGAATGAATATTTCATATTTTCCTTGCCCTTGGATGTGGAATTAGACATCAAATTCTAAGTTCCAAAATGCCGAAGAAGAGAAGTTCGAAAACCTGAAAATCTCCAACCTCCAAAAACCTGAAAATTAGAAACCTGAAGTGGAGAAGTCCGAAAACCCGAAGTGGAAACCTCTGAAAACCCAAATTGGAGAAGTCCAAAATGACAGGTTTCAAAAACCCAAAAAATTAGAAACCCCTGAAATGGAGAAGTCTAAAATCCCAAAATGAAAACCTCCAAAAACCAGAGGGACTCTGAAATCCTGAAAAACCTTCTAAAAGCTTGGAGATAATAAAATGACTTCCGAAAACCCAAAGTGAAAACCTCAAAGTAAATCCCAAAATGAAAACCTCTGGGAAGTCCACTTCAAGATGAAAATCCCAAAAAAGATAACTCCAAAAACTTCTTAAATCCTGAGAACTCTGAAGTCTTAATGGCACAATTCCCATAAAAGAGAATTCCGAACAACCAAAGCTTTGAATTTCGAAAAGAGAGTTCTCTGAAAATGCCAATCTCCAAACTTTGAAAAAAACGAGGTGGTCAGAGGGAAAATTGAAGAACTCAAGAGGATCTTTGCAAACTCTAAATGCCTGTAGAAACTCAAATCGTGAAATCATGGTGGGAAATGAGTATTTCATTTTCCAAGGTATGCAGAGGAGGAACAAAAGAAACAAACAAGGAGGAAATTAAAAAAAAAGATCTTAAACCAAAAATAAAATGACCAAAATAAAAATACCTTGAGAATGATGTCGAAAAGTACAAGATACAGTAAAAATCAGGTTGTCAGAGAAAAGTGTCAGGTGAAAATGTGATTTAAATAGAAAAAACATGATATTAATGGCAAAATTCCAATTCGTATGGAAGTAGGTAAGGATTAAATGCGTAGAGAGCTCTGAAAGTCCAAAACCCGAAAGTCCGAAATTCCAAATTTTGGAATTTCAGAATTTTGGGACTTTCAGGTTTCAGATCAAGGGATGAAAATCGGGGAATGGCATGGAAGAGTTCTGAAACCTGAAAGCCCAAAATGTCTAAAATTTTAGAATTTTGGGATTTCAGACTTTGCATGCAGTCTGAAAGTAATTAACTCAAAAATGATCAGAGAGAGTTCCATGAAACCCGAAAGCTCCTGAAATTCTAAAATTTTTACTGGACTTTTACAAAAGACTTCAGGAAGTTTTGAAAGATTTGAGACTAAGTTCCTAAAATGAAGAAATTTAGTCCAAAAATATGGGTGCCACTTTTCACCTACCATTTCTCAGAGTTGAAATGGGATCCTTTCAAAAGGCATCCGGAGGCAGTTTTTCATGAAACCCATCATGGTTTCAGGAAAATTCGGGGTTTCTAGACTTCGGAAGTTTGAAAGGAAATTTTCCTAAAAATCAACCTAGAGTTCTCCCTTTCCCGAAAGCCCAAAAGTCCTAAAATTTTCGTAATTTCAGGATTTCAGACTTTGAAACTTGAAAAAAACAATTTCAAATTTAATTCAATTAAATCCCAAAAGGAAAAAACCCCAAATTCTAAATTTTCAGACTTTGGGACTTGGAGAATTTTCAAGATGCAGAGATCTTTCGTGTGAAGATTTTTTTCAAAATTTAAGTTTGGATCGATTTCAAATTCTGTGAATCTCAAGGTAGATTAAATAGGTGTAACATTTCTTGGTGACCTCTCAGGAATGCTTGGTTATTTGTTCATGGATTTTATATTATTATTTATACAAACCATTTGTTTAATGGAAAAAGGAGTCTTGGAACAAACTACATTCAGAGGACACCTCTATTAGCAAAATTTAAAAAGAAATGTAAACTTATGTGCAACCCCTATCTCCTTTAGGAAAATTAGAATAAATTTTAGAGTGGGAAATCCATCTCAAAACAATTTTGAGTGTGTATCCCATTAATATGTGAATGGGAACTTCAACCATTGATTCTGGATAGACCCAAATGAATTCACCTCCAAACTTGAGAAAATATGTTCCACTCCATTGAGAGCATCAAACTTGGCATGCCTAGTTGTAGCTTTCAGGGGTCTGTGATCCCACTTGAGAACCAAATCTCCTTTTTGAAAATTCCTATCAGAAGCTTTCTTTTCAAAGGATTTCTTAACTTGAGCTTGATGTTGGCTTAAATTTTTCATAGCCTTGTTTTGAACTTCTTCCAGCACCATGAGTTCAACAAACCTCACTATTAAGGAGTCATTTTCCATAACTTTGAGATAATGAGCCAACTCCAAAGAAGGTAATTCCAAGGAGAGTAGAAGCTTTTCCTCCCTCCCATATACTAGCATAAAAGGTGAACTTCTAATGACATTTTTATGTCTAATTCAATCCTCCCATAAGGCAGTCTTAAGTTGTGTATGCCAGGTCCTTTTGTTAGCTTCCATCACCCATTTGATGATCCTTATGAGATTCGTGTTACTAGATTCGACCAACCCATTTCCCTATGGATAGTAATTGGACAAAGTCTTGATATAGACCCCGTTCATAACTACCCACTCACTCAAATTTAAACCATACTAACACATTTCATTATCGAAGTTAATGGTAAATGGAACTCCGAACCTTGTCATTATATTTTCCAGATGAAATGAAGGATTTCCTTTTCATTACTTTCCTTTAAAGCCGGGCTGCCTCTTTCCTATCGAGTTTGAAGTAATTCAATGTTTTAGTAACATTTCATTTTTGTTCCTAAGTCACTAGAAGGAGGGTTGATCATCCTTAATAAACTTTCTAACTCCCATTGTAATTGTGGTGGTTGTGGATAGAATAACCTGAATATGCTCATTTTGTACCCTTTCACATCCCTTTATTTTTCTGTGACAATAGACATATTATTCTATCGATTAAATCACCCAGAGATGGGAATATTTGAACATCTCTAATAGTAACCCTACTTTTCGCAGTAATTTGTAGTATGTTTTCATGTAGAGTAATCTCCGTTTTGGTACTCAACATTATCAAAGTTCATTCCATAATCTACCTAACTCAGGATTAATATAATTGAAGTAAGAAACCGTTTAAGTATTTTTAGAAAAGAATTATCTTTGATCAAGATTCATATGTAAGTAGAAATTATGGAAAAAGTGCCTACATCTTTGGATACTTTATCCATATTTGAAGGATATGCCAACTGTAGAGGAGGAAAATTTACATCTTTGTTAACCAATCATCTTGACAGTCACTCTTTATCGGCGTTTTAGGAGTGTGGCATCTTCTACATCCTTGGTCTCCATGTCTGCAGTTAACTACTGACATAACCCTTTACCCCTTACAAATTTAGTGAATTTAATGTGTACATCATACTCCATTAATTTTTTGATCCACCCTACACACTTATTATTCATTGTTATCACCAAATCACATCACCCGATGGTTTGCACAAGTGTGTGTGCTTGAGCTCACGATGTGATTGGATAACATGGGTACTATCTCCAAGTTGTGGGACTTACTACTTGAGATAGACCTCTAGAGAAAGATGGTTCTTTCTCCTAAACTACCTACCACAATCTACTCTAATACAGGCAAAAATATCTAATCCTAATCTAACCTTCCAAGGGACCAGGGAGAGAGAGTGCATGAAAAAAAATCCTACACTAAATTGGTGATACACCAGCAAAGGAGAGTGTAAGAATAGTCTTCTAATGTGTGCAAGTTAGAAGAAAAGTACATACTAGAAGGGGTGATATCAGTTCTAAATAATCTAGAAAATGCATTTACATCAATATTCAATACATGCACTATAAAATGAATCCTTGCAACAACATAAATAGACACAATATATATGCAATGAGATTGAAGGGGAAAAGAGAATGCGAACAAACATAGCAGGGGAAGATACATCCACAAACTCATATTTAGTGCTTCATTGATATGCACAATCCAATCTATTACAAGATAAGGGCCTAGATCACCATGCAAGGAGTCCACTATAAGGTCCTGAAGCACATTGGCTTTACAAAACAATTTTTGACAGAGTTTTTGGTACACAAAAACTACTTCCTTTTACAATGATCCCAACACTCCAATTTATAGAAATCTGAGAAGAGAGAGAGAGAGAGAGAGAGAGAGGGAAAATGAAAATCCCAAAATCTATCCTTCAACCACTTGCAAAAGGCCCCCCATATTGTTCCATAACTTACTACAGTGAGAAATGTCAGCCCATGCTCCATTGAATGCATCCCAACTACCAAATAAAACATTGTTCCAAACCTGGGCATGTTTTCTACAACATCACCATCTATTCTCCATAAAATTATGGATTTCTCAATTTATGTGCATCGATCTTGGAACCATGATTCCAATGGTACCAATTTTGTGCATTTTTGTTGAGAAATACAAAATTTATGGCCTTTTGAGTGTGGGAAGCTATTTTTTGGGTCTGCCAAGCATTTATGTCATTTAATGGGACTGAGCATTTAATTTATTGGAGCTGAAGATGTTTCTTTTATTTTTATATATCTACCCTCATTAAAATTAAAATCAAACATCGTGCTCATTCTAGAAAGTCATATTTTGTGAAAATGGGAGCTTGGGGTCAAAAGTTATGGCCGTTTGAAGTTCGAGGTTTGATTTGCACTATTTTCCTTTGCATGTGGCTATATCGGGTATTTTGGGTCCTTGTGTCATGGTTTTCTCTGACAAAAATCTCTGCTCCACCCGCAAGTCTCCTTCCTGTTAGCATTTTTGGCAAAATATGGTCCTCGACAAACTCATGTCCCGCGTGTACTGTCGTTGACCGGGCCGTCAGGGCCATTGACCACCACTTCACCCACATCCCTTTATGATCGATTATTTCAACATTTTGGGTTCCATACGTCCTGCATGTTCCTGTATAGCCTGGGCCAAAAAACCCAACTTAGCCGCAATACACTAGCTGAACCCAAGTTTTTGGACTTTTTTCAGTTTTGTCTAACTCCTAAACTTCTTCAGAGCTTGAATGACTACAAAGAATTATTTCTCAATGAAGGAATATTTCAGCTTATATTCTTTGAGAGAATGACTGAAGAAAGAAATTGGTTGTTCCATTAGATTTTAATTTTGCTGGGTGAGAATCCCCAAAATACTTTCCTAACCTATGAAAGCATAGAGAATGAAATATTTTTCGAACCTAGGGTTTACCAGTGTGGGAGCTTGGGAAATGGTCATTTTGATCACCTCAAATATCTCCCTCTTGTCTTTCCTCCATGAGAATGGAATGTTATTTTTCAGGATGGTTGTGAGCAGTTTAGCCAATGTTGTATATTGAGGAATGAATCTTTGCACGAAATTTATGGTTCCCAGGAAACTCTGGAGGCATTTCTTATGACTTGGAAGAGATAAGGACATAATGGAATGAATCCTAGCTAGGTTAATAGATAGTCCTTCCACTGAAACAACATGTCCCAAAAAATTTCCTTCTTGAAATGCAAAAATGTACTTCTTAGGATTCAGTGAGACCCCAAATTCTCTACATCTTTGAATTTTTTTATAGATGTGTGACATGATCCTCAGCATGATTGGAATACATGGTTATATCATAAAGGTAAACTAAGATGATATCATTAATGAGTCCTTTGAATTCCATATCCATGGCTCTTTGGAAAGTAGCCCCTGCATTAGACAACCCAAATGACATTTTGTTATAAGCATACGTGCCCCACTTAGTAGTGAAAGCCATTTTGAATTGATCAGATTCTTGGACCATAATATCATTGTATCCTGAATAATCATCAAGAAAATAAAACCTTTGAGCCCCCACCACTATTTAGAGGATTTTCTCCATTGATGGAATATGGTAGTGATCTTTCAATGAGGCACGGTTCAAATCCCTGAAGTCCACACATAGCCAAATCTCTCCGTTAGTCTTCCTCACTGGAACCAGGTTGGCTACCCATGAGGAATGCTTGATGGGATAAATTATGAAGGCCTCAATAAGCTTGGTTAACTCCTTCCTCATTAGTGGCTCAATTTTAGGATTAATTGGCCCATGTTTTTGACGAACTATATTAGAATTTGGATCCAGTTCAATGATGTGTGGATCTAGGCCAGGATCAAAACCACATAGATATTTATAAATCCATGTGAAAATATCATGATATTCTTGACATAGTTTAATGAAATATTTCTTCTCTTGAGCAGTGCATACCTTACAAGTTTTAAAAAAAAAATTGCTTGCCACTTCGACTTCTTTAAAATCCTCTTCCTTGACCACCAGATCCATGCTCTGTCGTTTGTCCTGATCATCCAAATTGAAGATGGATTCAAGTGTAACCAGGCCTTTTGGCAGCTTTTTTCCTTTAAACTATATAATTTGATCACTGTAGGATTTTTTAAGATTATCCTGGTGTTTGGCAGCGAACTCTGCTTCTTGTTGTAGGAAGAGGAAATTTTTTTGGTCACTATCGAACACCTGCCAACTACTTGTGTTATCTGATACTATGGGATGGACCACCATTTTGACCATTTGTTTCCCTTCTTTCATAATGTCCATAGGTATATCATACTACGATCCACTAGTAACAAGCCTATCAGCATCTTAATTTTTTCTTTCTAGGAATCACGTGAATTCCAAAAGCTTCAAAATCTTCTATCAAGTCCCAAACCCAATTTTTATATGATCTCAATAGATCATTTTTTGATGCCCTACAGGTTGTTACTTGATGTACAAAAAATTGACTATCACCAAAGATAGTTAGGGTTTGGATTCCTCTTTTGTGGGCCAGTTGAATTCCTTGTATGAGAGCCTCATATTTAGAAACATTATTAGTACAACTAAACTATAACCAAAAGGATGAGAAATATTTATCTCCTTCCAGATAAATCAACATAACTCCTGTACTGGATCCATTTTTACTCCTCTAACCATCAAAGAACAATTTCCATAGTCCCTCAGAACTACTGGATGTTTAAAACCAACTGAGGTACGATTGTACCTTCTTTGTGTATGCAGTATGTACCTAATTCAGTATCTTCCAAAAATAACAGACCAGATTCTTCATCGACTAATAAATCAACATAGGGGCCATATTGGTGATTGATACTTACCTCATCAAGCACTGTGTCAGGAACTTCCTCCGTAAGAGTAGTATGCTCATGATCTGCATCCTCCTCATCTGGGTCACAAATGGCACAATTCCCATTTATGGGTTTAGCAGTGTATGGCTCCATATGATTGTGATAAATAGGTTCTGCTCTTATAGTGCCCTTCATCCCGTACCTAGTTCTAAGGATCATATGCGACCAGTCTGATGACAAATAACCACCCAGCTTGGTAGTGAAATCATGTGAAAAACAAATGGAAAAGAGGGGAGAGAGGTCAATAACAAATATGTCTTGTGTGAATTCCAATCTAGGAAATGCATGGATAGTAAGCTGAAGCCCTTTAATGACTCCCATGGTTTGGACTGCAGTACCTTCTAACTGGACAAATCCTTTTGAGATTGGATTATATGTTATTCTTAACACATATGTAATTTTATTGGGCATCACAGAACTACTGGCTCAAAAATCGATCATACAATTATGTGCCAAATGATATCCGATGATCAGATAAGTATAGAACGGTGGAGGTTTTTTGGTCTTAGAAAAAACTTTCATTTCTGGTTGACACGAGCTAGTTTCCATTACTGATTCACAACCTAATGATCTATCGGTATTACCAAAACTATTCAAATCCTCCCGTATCAAGTTACTCTGAGAAGGAATTGAGAGCCCATCCCACATCATGACACTCAAATTGGTCTTCTTCATTTTCTCCACAATGTTGAATGGAATTGCCCCAACTTTGCTAATAATTTTTTGGGCGTTAGATATTTCTTTTGGGAAATGCCTATTGGGCACTGTGATACTTGAAGTTTCACCCTTCTTTGTAGACTGATCCATGAATACTTCTAGTGATTTCTTTCATGTACCCTTATCAGTTGATATTTTGTTTAAGGATATGAAGTAGATGCCTAATAAGTTTTGGGACATTGAGGATCTATTGCCCTCTTCTTGGAATGTGTGTTTGATGCTATAATAGAGGCATCAATATTCAAACCACAAAAATCTTCTGTTTTCCAATTTAGTAGCATAGTTTCATCAGAAGGATGGTCTTGGATCTCCTAGGTCGATGGTCTAACTGATGATTTAGGTGGGGTGGATATGCTTTGGACCATAAGGGCATGACTTAAAACTCCATTTGGGAAAAGATTCTGGTTGTGAGGTTGAGAACAACGATAAAACCATTCATAAACTTGAATGAGATTATTCTGGACTCCTACTATGGCTCTGGATGAACTGGTAGTAGAAGCATTTTGGAAGTTTAAAGGCTTAACACTTGCAAATTTTCCAATGACTTGGTTCTAGGCCTGATTATTTCCTTAAACAGGAGGATGACTAGCTTGATATTGGGATTGGAATGGTCGAGCATATTGGGATTGTTGCCTCTTAATCACTACAAGCTCATTTCCAAAGTTCTGCAATAGAAATTTGACTTCAAATAGATCATTTAAAGAGACAGGGGTAGATTGAGTTGGTTGATTAGAGGTTGTTGGAATAGGAGCAATGGTAGACTGATTATTTGCAAGATCCGGAGAAAATGGCATTGGCGGTCGAGGAGCTATATTTTCAGCCTGAATTAAGAAATTTTCCAAATTTATGGTTATATCATAAGCATAAGGTAATTTAGCCCCCCCATGGATCTGATCATAACTTCTACATCATTATTCAAAGCTCAAAAATAGTACAAGAATGCATTATTTGGAGAATGATTAATGAGTCTTAGAATCCTATTCCAAGTTCTGTGAAATCGGAAGTTGAAATCACTCATGTACTCCTAGACAGCTCTCTTTATGGTAGTGAACTATTCTAAGAGTGATAGGTGATCACTCTTGTCTTTAAACTATTTACAGAGATTCTCTCCTAACTTTTCCTAAGTGTAGACACCAAAATTAGGTCACACTCCCCTTTGGTCCATCGACAAATAAATACCTTCATCACATTCACCTAGTCATGGCCCCCTTCACCCCACTAATATTAATTTAATTAATTTAATAAAATTAATTCATTATCCTCACCATATTTATTATTTAAATATCTTAATTTAGATAATGCCCACACTTACACCTCACCTAAATACCTCATCAAGCCAACTCACCCTAAGACCTATTCTTAGTAAGTTTCTATAACTAACTAAGACTTACCCAAACCCTAAAAATCAATGCCTACAATCCCTCTAACCACATTCCCACATGCTTATAGGAAGCTTCCATCCTAATCCATGGGTTAGTGACATGAGATCCCAGAAAATCAAGGGGATCTGCCTAGTTTAGTAAA
>JAHRHJ020000274.1:65000-87258 GCA_019776745.2 Taxus chinensis | reverse complement strand
TAATTTATCCTAATATATAAATAAAAGGGATAAATAATAACCCTGATTAGGTACCCCACGCCCACACTAGGAAATAGACACTACAAGGTCCCCAAACAAAGTAGAGAGAAAAAGCCTGGCTGCAAGATATCCTCAGAAGCTCAACTCCAAAAACTTGTACAAGGTTGAAGAAGTGTGGTCACACCTGGTCTGAATCCACTTCTCGATCATATCACTAAAAACACTTGTACCTGAGCGCACCAAATAGATCCATACAAGGAGACTATCAAGATGGAGTGATGTCAAAAAGTGAAAACAAACACCAAACAAATTTGATCAATTGGCTACAAATAGTGTGCCAGATCCAAGAAAAACCAGGCACCAATGCACGACATGACATCCAAATAGAATAGTGAGTTGCCATGATCCCAGAAAAAGCGAAAGGTATCAAGGCAGGTCACTAACCGAAGAGCAGACACACCACACCCTCCCATACTGCAGAATGGGTAAGTGACACCACAAATCTATATGAGTTTCAAAATCAACGACTCGAACTTGATAAACTACCACTAGACTCCCCACCAGAATAGCTTCTCCACAAGAGAGACTGTCAACATCCAAAAAAAGGTTCAAAATACAAATCCAAAATCTCTCAACAACAAAGAGATATAATGCAATACCCCATAGATACAACAATTCCATACCCAAAATTTTAGGACGTCGGGCTTCACTAAACAATGCATCCACTCAGTGCTCATAACACCCTCCTGCATTTGGCATTGGTAATTGAGTGCATGTAAATAATTCATGAGTAACATTACCTTTTACGTCGAAATTGTTTATAAAAATTTCACAATTCGTATATCTCGAAAAATACACAATTTCAAAAAAAAGTATCACCTTAATCCGAGCTATGGATCAAAGTTATTGCTCTACAAGGTTTCTATAAATGAAGAAGTTTAATGTTGATTCGTTTTAAAAGTACATGTGACACCCAAATTCAAAGGGTAAAGATGCATGCCACAATGATGCAAGCTTGCGACCAAAGATAACGCCTACGCCCCCAACCTAAAAATTCCAGAGGGTAATCATTGCGTCCAGAGGTCCCGTATTCCCATGTGATAAAAAATGCACCCAGAGGTATAGATCTGCATCCATTGGATAAAGACTACATCCAAAAACCAAAATACCCAGAGGCTAAAATAATGAATCTGGGAAGTACATGCTTAGATCCATGGATAAAAGAATGCACCCATAGGTACAGATCTGTGTCCAGTTGGATAAAAGAATCCATCTCGAAGGTAAACACACTTATATCTATGGATAAAAGAATGCACCGAGATGGTACGATCTCCATCATTGGATAATACTGCATCCAAAGCTGAAAGACCCAGAGGTAAAACAATGCATCCAAGGTACACATTTATTCGAATGATAAAAGAATGCCTCTATAGGGACCTATCTACGTCCAGTAAATAAAGATTGCATCACAAACTAAAATACCAGAGAGAGTGACCTCATTAGGGATACCCAAATGGTAAAAGAATGCACTGGAAGGTACACGCGTAGAACCAATGGATAAAAGAATGCACCCATAGGGTACAGATCTGCATCCGTGGATAAAGACTGATCCAAAACCAACATAATCCAGAGGTAAAAGAATGCATCTAGAAGGTGCACACTTTTATCCAATAATAAACAATGCACATATAGTTACAAATCTACATCGAGTGGATAAACTGCATCCAACCAAATATCAGAGGGTAAAAGATGCATCTGGAAGGTACACGCATTATATCCAATGGATAAAAGAGGCACCATAGGGTACAATCTGTGTCCCGTGAGTAAAAGACTGCATCCAACACGAACATATTCCGAGGTTCCAAGAACGCACCCAGAGGGTAGCGATCTGTTCCATGGATAAAAGACTGTCATCCAAACTAAAATACACATAGGGTAAAGTCTGGCCATCTAGAAGGTACACTTTAGATCCAATGGATAAATAATGCACCCATTGGGACAGATCTGCTTCCAGTTGATAAAAGACTGCATCCAAAACTAAAATCTCCAGAGATTAAATAATGATCTAGAATGTAACATGTTGTTATCCAAGGGGATAAAAGAATCCCAAAAGGGTACAGATCTGCATCTAGTGGAGAAAATAGTGCAATCCAAACTCAAATACCGAGAGGTTAAAAGAATGCCTCCATAAGGTACACTCTTATATCGCAATGGATACAAGAATGCACAAATTTGTTGTCCACAACTGGTGAGAAGCAGTCGTGCGGAGTTTTTGCACCTTCCAAATCCAATTCCATACCTGTTGCATAACATGTATGCGATAAAAATTGCTAAAAATTTTTCATATACATGAAAACAAATAACCCTTGCTTGCAAGAAAAACTTACTGGATTTCTACATCATCTATCACTCTATACCATGAAGGAATGAGAAGAATATTGTTCCAAGCTGTGATCTTAGATAGACTACCACCACAGATGCAAAGCATAAGAGCTAAATAACCATATAGAAATCCTCATAATCCTATGCTCAATACATTCAATAGATGACTTAATTATTCAATAAAAAGATGTCATTAAGGAGGCAAATGGAACTACTACCTGACATCAGTGAAGAACTCCCACTACCAGATATTGGTAGTTTAAGCTAACTCCCAAAAGGAACTAGCTCTCTACATAACTGAGAAGTTACTCAACACAACTAGTACGCTAACCCACACAACAGTACACCTAAAAATAACCCAACAAGTGTAGGCTACACAATGTAAGATTAATCCTGATAATAAGATACAAGATAAATAATAACCTACAGTAAAAATCACAAGTTTTTGAAGAAGGATTATCCAATTGTAGGAAAATTCTTGATCAGAATCACTAGGAGAACTACCAATCTGAAAAGATAGAGGAATTTTATTAGATGTTGTAGTTGCAACTGCCCTAGTACACATTGCATGTAAAAAGTGGAAGTCAAGAGAAGACAAAGTGAATTGCTTGACAGAATTCCTCAAAGAGGTTTCTGCATAACATTGACTGCAAGAAGCAGGAAACTTGGAATACAAAAAATAAATGAACCACCTCCTCAGATATAACTACATGAGCATGCAATAATAATAATTCCTAACCATTAATGAAAGGAAAAATACATCTGTGGCTTGCAAAACTAAATTACATGTAGCTATAATAGATGGAAGAAAAAAAGTTTCAGACTTTGGGACGGGAACATTTTTGGATGGCTAAACCCCTTTCAAATAATAGTTTCTGAAGAATTACATCATTATTGAAATATGTAGCTTATGAACATGAAAGAGTAATGGTCTAATTTGGAACTGTCAGAGAAGTTCATCTTCCTAGAAACTACTATGTCTGCTGTAGATGGTATTTCTACTATGTGAGAAAATTCCATGTAACTTAAAGTGCTTTTTGTTTCACTTTAATTTTATATAGCTAAAAGCAAGAGAAAATTTTCGTTGCTTCTTGCTGCAGCAACATATAATAATTTCCATATTTCTGGAAATCAACCCGTTTCTACATTGACTGTGATGGTTAAAACACTTTTAGTCCTATGGTCATAGTGGCCTGTGAATGAGGTCAGAGAAGAGGCCAACCAAAACCTTGGATTTCTTTGTAATTTTCAGATCACCATATTCCTAGCTCTATATTATAATTTCAAGAAATAATGATAGTGGCCTCAGGAAAAGTGACATTCCCAGCTCCAGAATCTTCAATTTCTCTATGCTATGGAATGAAATTAATTTTAAAAATTGCAAACATGTTTCACAGTGTGAAAATTCCTAACATACATGGATGCCTAACTCAATATATTTCAAGAACTTGTGACAACGATTTAAGACTTTAGGATTTCCTCAACCGTTGCACTCTATGACATCGTATTACCTAAAGGCATTTTGTCAAATAGTTCAGAGGCCTTGTGCTTTTGTACACATGTGTAGGCCAACAACAACAGTTGCAAATGGAAATGGACATGACCTGAAAATTAATCTATTGTACCTAATGATAGGCTGAGAGTTGTAAATGAGGGGGTGTTGCACTCCTGTAATTTTTTATGTTGCCTTGCCTATATAAAAAATTACAAAAGCATCAAAACAAATGCAGAAATGGTATGAATATAAATAAGCTATTGGTAACAGAAGATCTCCAAGCTCCTAAAGTAGTATAGGCATAAACCAACAAATATATTTGTAGCCAAAGGTGTTAGGTTCTCTCCCTCTCTCAAACGTGCACTAAAATAATAAAAAAAAAGATACTCTGTCTGTAGATAATTTCTCTAGGACATTTACTATTCTTAATTTATGAAGCAAAAAATTTTTTATGACTTGCAAGAATGGTAAATGGAATTAAAAAAACATACAAATTTAATAAATAAAACAAAAAACCAGTTAAGAACCTAGCAAGTATAGTTTACAAAAAAAATCCAAAAAAAAAGTTCAGTACGTACTAACAAACTAGCTATTGTTCCTCGAACCCCAACAGCTACCTCTAATGACAAGCTGCAAACATAATAAACACAACTAGGAAGAGAGATCTGAAACCTTGGTTTCCTCCTCGTTGTCAAACACCAGATTGATGCTCAAATAGAATGAGTCTATTGATCCATCCATCACCCCTGAGGCAGAATAAATGGTGCCTGTTGAGACGGGATGATAGGAGGCAACATGACCAGGATCTCATCTAAGTGATGAAAAGATTTGTTTTTATGGATGCTATGTTTGGAGGCTATATCGGTGTATGTAGTGCAATGGAGAAGTAGGTGTCCAAAGTCAAAATGCTCAGGATTTAGTAAATCACAATGCAAAAATAGTTTTATTTAAGCACTCTGCATGTGATTCCAATGCACATCATGGTTTAATTTTCACCAATTGGCTAATTCGTAATAAATCTTCCAAATTCTAGTTTCGCTAATACCTGCCAAATTTTATTATAAAATGTATATTACTTTTTTAATTTTGATAAAATAGACATGTATTGGACTTCAGTAGTAAATTCTATGCTTTTCCTTTTGAGTTCGCCTTGGACACACATTTAGGTTTTTTTTATTTAAAACAATTTTCCTACAACAAAAATTTCCACATCTAGAAGACAATATTTTTTCCAAATCAAAATTCTCCCTCCATTAAAAAACAAGCATACATCATATAGTTCCCTCATTCTTGGGAAACTACTGCAGAGGTGAATTGTACATATCTTACGGAACCTTCTGGAGGCACTTTCATTCATGAAATTTCTGCGCTTTTATGGCTAATGTTTCTTTTAGGTGCCATTTGATGCCCGCACCACTAGGAATCTGCCATGTGTAGAGGAGTGCGGCTAGGGATTTTGAAGATTTCCAAAGACAAAAAAGAGGTAAAATTTGAAATTTTTTCCCACCGATCCGTTTTTGGGCGTTTTTGCCCTAAATCTTCAAACGATCATATCTTTTGAGCCAAGCTCAATTTTCACTTCTTATATCATTGGAAGATGTGAAAATGATCTACGTGATTCTATTGTTCAATGTCTAGTTTGGTCAGTTGAGAGAGAGGAAATTCAAAAATGTTCTGGTATTTGTCCATGGCAGAAATGACCTTCTACACCACATTTAATTCAGAATGGGCCATTCTTCGCCAATCTTGTCACAAAATGATAGGGTGGGGATGTGTAAGGGCTCCATGCTATTTTAATCATTACCATCAAAGGAATGTGATCCCATGTTTTTATGTATCCTCTCTCCTGTCCTCAACCCATGTCATTGTAAAAGCCAATTGGCTCTTTCTTGAGGGTTGAACACTTTTTGTAATTGCAACTTCTATTCAGTCACCTCCAGCAATTATAGTTGTAAGAACAGACCTTTTTCACATTTTTTGTAACAGGTTTATACCTCTTTGATTGTGGAATGCAAGAGATTTTTCATGGAATTGACATTCAAACTCTGTGATGCTTTCAGTCCTCTGTTTGGAAGGGTTTGTTTTTTACTTTATTTTAAGACCTCTAATTACATCTACAGCTTGTGTAGGTTTTCCGTTTTGCATTTCATGAATTTGTGTCTATTTACATTGCAAAAAATGTCCACCCTTTTGGTGTCATCACCATCTTTAGTTTAGTTTCATTTTTGCATTTTTATCCGTTCTCCTTGCATCTAGGGTATAATTAGGATTAGAACCTCTGTAGTTGTGCAAAATATAGATCTAAATCAAGGATTTTGAGAACCAACCTCTATTCTTGAAGATTCCTCTCTCATTTTTCACAATTCCCACCTTTTGAGATGAGGTGTTCCTTTTTTGTGCAATCACCACTGGATCCTTCTACACCTCATGTAGAACCTGATTTACATGCCAGGGGTGCTGCTGATTTGCAACATAGTTTTTGTACGCCTGTGGGACTTAAGGCTCTTTTACTGCAGTCAAAGTTGAATGTGCATCTGCTGCAATTTTCTTGCTTGTGAAAAGACTATAATTTACCATCTGAGTTGACTCCAGGGGAAAATCAGAGTTGTGGTTTCAGCAGTGCAGGCCTGAAAACTCATTGAGAGAATTCACTACAAGGTCAAGAGTTGAGAAGAAGAAGTGTGTTTTGAATACTGTCGTTATCTCCAATATAATGCAAAGTGGGAGGAGAATCCAAGGTCTCATCTCCACCAAACACAACTCTCTCAACTCCTCCACATGGAGGGCCTTGCATTCAATAAACAAGGGTCTAAGGCCACTTAGAATAGCACAAACACCCCTATTCAAGTTTCACACTGGCAGCAGCCTCTGCTTGCTCCATGCACAACATCGATCCATTGCAGCCTTGAAACCTTCCATACTTCACTGGATAGAATCAGACTACCCAGTGGATCATGTTAAAGACATTGCCAACCTTGTCATCATGAAATCAATGAGATTAAGTGGCTGTCAAATTGCTGCAGCCTTCATTCCAAGGGGAAAGCTTGCAATGGTTTTAAAGCCCTTGAGTTAGTTCAATCACAAATTAGATCAGCTTTGTATAGCACTTCAGGAGCAATTTAGAAGAAAGGAGACGACTTGGTCTCTTGATTGGAGCACTGACACCATCAATAGAGGCTCCCCATGAGCATGCTAACCGATTTCAACTTCAGATTTCAAAGGACCTTATGAGCAATTCCAGTTGGCAGCAAGGCCAACATCAAAAGTGATTTTCGCCTACTATCTCAAAGCTCTAATCTGATATTTCTTATTTTTATTCAGGTCCATGTGAGGCATAACTATCCCTATGGGCTTATAGCAGTGCCACTAGGGCTGAAAATTGTTGATCCCAACTGGCAAACTTGCCCCTAGACCTCCCATCCATTGTTTCCGAGTTAGAGAGTCCAAACACCATCAAGCACCAATTTAACTGGCGTTTGCTGCCCACTCGGCCAGAAATTGCGTTCAAATGAGCGCGCTGCCAGCTCCAAGTGCCCCAAGTGGAGCTTCAAAAGTCATGACCAGCACTACAAAACCTAGTGCATGAACTTGGTTACTCTCAGCGGCACAAGCCCAAGGTTTTAGACCTTCTTACCAGCCCCAAATCAGCCTACAGGCAGCCATACCAACCACAAGACCACCTAAGCCAGCTACAAATATGAATCAAACAAGGCCACCTGCTAATAGCCCATTTCATCCCTATAATCCAAATGCCATATCTGCCTCTAATGTCATTGGTGCCAACCAAAACACAGTGCTCAGGAGTATGACTAGTTTTTTTTCCAGTGCAATGAACCTCATAACAATCCATGTGCCTTCAACGGTCTTTGAATCAAGCTTAATGTGACAACTACTTGTGTGGAGGTGAGGGCAGTCAAGGAAAAGCCAACAAAAAAAACATTCCAATAGAAATCAGTCCCGAATGAACCCACGTTGGTAAATTGCAACAGAGGATTTTTTTTGGCATGAACAGGTAGTTTCCCAATGTTTTGTATCCAACCAAGGTCAAAAGGAGATTTTGGGTGAAGAACAATCGGTGGCGCCACCAATCCACGACCTCCTATGGTTCCACAGGTTGTTGGCAACAACATTCCAGTTGTAAATGCCAAGGGCAGCCCAGAACAGCTCCTAGACACTCAATACCAGTTGTTGCTACTCACGTGACAAGAGTGAATGTACAAACAAGAATAACAAAGAGATCCTCCATCCTTCATTATCATCCTATCAATGAAGAAATATATGTTCAACATATCAAGTGGGGAAATCCTATCCATCCCAGGCCAAAGAGAACTTGGTACACCTGCCATGAAGGACTGGCCAACTTCGAATCAGCAAGTTCAGATGGCAAGAGAAAGTGCTCACAAATGCCTGCCCAACCTGAGGAAATAATGAGGACAGTAAGTAAATGTTTAAGCCCCCCTCCTTTCTATGTTTCATTATCATTGTAATCAGTTGGGGGGCACAAGGGCATGTAGATTCTGGGCAAGTAAGTTCATGCATGCCTAACAAATAGCTGATCAGCTGGGGCTCCCATATGAAACCATATCCAGGGTAGTGCAGCTGGATGGGACAGCAGTAATCAACAGTTGGTGATTAGAACTTGAGTCTTACCTTGCTGCATGTCCATGTTGTTGTTATCAAGTGTACAGTCATAGACCCTTCCACCACTCTCTTGCCCTATGCTTGTCATGGACTTCCACAGCCAAGATGGGTGATATTTTGTCTGCTTATTGTCACACATGCTGTTCATAATGAGTATGGAACTAAGGCTACAATTAGGTCTTAACCTATTTACAACCTTCCACATGTGAGCCTACACTCCCAAGTTAGATAAACACCAATTGTTCATCATTTGATCAGATGACCACCTCAAGCACGATGCTCCTGACATCCGACGGGTTTGAAGCATCCCGGATATAACTCATTGTGATTGGGCAAACAGGTACATGATTTTGATCTTATCAAAAGTGGAATATCTGAGCTAGGGGTCTATTACATACACTAATAAATCCGCCTAGTCCTAGCAGCACCACCAGGCCAAACCATGAAGATGACAATGAGGTAATGGCAGTTGTTTTTGATGGATTCAAGGAGTAGAGCAATGTGCAGAGTGCCTCCATTGCTTGTTTCACCTCAAGGAGGAAAGTTATCAACGTTTAGATTTCAGTTGGCATGGCTCCAATAACACTGCTGATATGAAGCCTTAGTGCAAGGGATGCTTGGGGCAATATCAATAAGAAAATAACGAACTTACATTCTTGGTGACAAGGAATTGATTGGTCAATCAGGTCAAGGACAACATGCTCACAAAATGATCTACCATGGCTACAAGAACGGGTGTGGGACCTCCTGAGATTTTGAGGGTTTTGGCATCACCTCCATTCCTAGGAAAGAGAATCAAGCTGCTGCAGGCTTGGCGCAGTAGGGGCCGAGCCTTTTGACATATGAAAGCATTCCAAAAAGATAAGTACAGCCAAAATTTACCACGTGATTGTGAGGCCTTCATCAATTGCCCTATAACAATGCGTTGGCAAATATGGACAATGCCCACCAATCATCTATTCTGCAGAAGAAGCGAGTTCTCAGCTAAGAACAAAGAAAACTGGAACAACATATGGTGACCAAGTGTACAGCTGAGAACTAACATGCTGTGTCAAGGGACTTAGCACTTGGAGTCCATTTTTAATCCAATGATCATTTCGAAAGGAGAGCAAACAATGCAGGTCGAGAAAGGATTCAATATCCAGCTTGTAGAAGAGAAGCAACATTGGCAATTGGAAAATGACAACTGAACAAGAAAGAACGAGTTCATTTTACTTTGTCCAAGGAATTCCAGATGGGTTGCGTTGAGCTACGAAGATTTGAAAGGTTCATCCCAACTTAGCTCAGCATACATTGAATAGGATCCAAATACTAACCTGTCTGCAGAACCAAAGACCCAGTCATCCACACATGGAGGCCCTCTCATGAGGAAAGAATTGGAACAAGCTTAGGAGTCAAGAATCATAGTCCCAATCAAGCATTCTAGTGTGGGTTGTCCAACTGTTTGTTCCATTCATAACATAAAATTGAATAGAGCATCTCTCAATGACCATTACACACTCCTTCGCATGGAGTCAAATCCTTCAAGGTTGTGGCCTGCGCCGAGATGTTTTCATTTCACTACTTGATGGCTACTCATGCTACAATCATATTATGGTTAAGGAGGAGACCAGTTCAAGACAGCCTTCACAACCAAATGGGGACGTTTGCATACAAGAAAAATGCCGTTTGGGTTGTCCCACGCTGGTGCTGACCTCCCAATAGCATGTCCAATGGCGTTCTAATGTTGATCTAACAACGGGGTGCGGATTTAACCTTGATGATATCCCTGTTTTCCAAAAATTCGGCAGTCCATCCCCTCATTTGAGACACCAAGGTTTCCACGAGGTCAAGAGAGTTGGAGTGTCTTAAATCCTAGAAAGTGTATCTTTCTTGCACATGATGGAAAGCTCCTGTGGCCATATTGTCCCAAAGAAGGATTAGGCCATTTATCCGGAGAGGGTTGAAGCCATAAGCACTACCATGAACAGCCACAAAAAGCCCTTCAGAGTTTCTTGGGGAGGAGAACTTTGTTCGGACGTTTGTCCAGATTTTTGCAGACCTTGTCAAGCCCATCCAAAATGTTAAGAAAGCATGGCTTTCAGTGGACAGCAGAGGCAGGAGAGGTTTGAAAGCAAATCAAAGAAGCCATTTCTCATGCCCCACTCTCATCACCTAACTTCTCCGAGATTTCATCTTCTCTATGCATTTGGGGTACTGACACTATTTCTGCCATTTGGTAGGCAACAAACAAGGATCATGATTAGGCAGCACTTGCCTTCTTCACTAGAGCCTAGTGACTATGAGGTGAATACTCCTTTATGAGAAGCAGTGCTGTCAGTACTCACAAGCTTGAAGCAATTCAAGTATTTAGTCCGCGAACAACAGGGTCCAGTTGTTGGTCTCACATGCGGGGTTAAGGACTTCCTCCTCAACAAAGATTTGAAACGAGAAAGGTTAGTTGGATCACTTGTGTCATGGATGTATGACCTGAGATCAAGATCACAATCTGGAGAGGAAAGGAGTGTGTGACGGCAGTGTTTTGGGTAAGCAAAAAGATTATGCATGAAGAAGAGTTTGACAGTCCATGACACCCATGAGCCAAGTGGCAATCAAGAAGAAGACAAATGCTGCCCCCACCTCCTTGTGGACCCAAGGTATTATACACTTTCCTCTAACAGGCTCTATGCCCCCCGGGATGAACGACCCCAAAGAAGACACTTCGTTGCAGGCTATCCATATGTCATTGTTGATGGAGTTTGTCAAGAAATCCTGGATGAGTGCTGCTGAATGCATTATCACAATCAGATTCATATGGTGTGGAAAGTTCTGGTGGACCAGCTGGTGGTCATTTTGCAGCACCCGAGATGACAGCTCTAAAAATCATGAAGGCTCGTTATTATTCGGCCAAAATTTCCAGTGTTGCATGGCATGGTAAGAGGTGTAACAATTGTGCATTCTCCAGGAAAAGAGAGACTGTTGTCTGCTTCCATTGCATCTAAGCTCAGTGAGCCAACATTCATGCAAGGGGTTTGAACTTTATGGAGCTCATATAATCCCAATTCAAGTCAAGGAGGGCACAAATGGATGTTGACATCCACAGACTACTTCACCAATGGCTGAAGCATAGCACTCAAAGAAGCAAAATGATTCTAACATCTTAGAACTTGATGAGGGGATATCGCCAGATTTGTGTATACCTACTACAATAATCTTAATATGCATTAGCATTCATTAGATCCAGATGACTAATTGGGCTTTCAATAACTGTGAGTCATACTAAGGCACTTCAGCAAACTAGACACTCAATGTAATGGTCCAGGCGAGTCTACAAACAGAACTTGTTGAGGATCGAGAGGACTCTTGATGAGATCAGAGGTCTTGGCATACAAACTGAAATCATCCTTATGGGCCTTAGGATAACTCCCAAGAGATCCACGGTACTCTCTCATTCAAACTTGGCGATGGAAAGAGGCAAATCTTGCCCATGTCAACGTTGAGTTGCCAACATTGGAACTCATGAAGCAATTAGAAGTTGCTAGATTTTGGATCCCAGGGAGGTGAGAATGGCGGTTGATGAGCTACATATGTCATAAGCAGGAGCCCAAGAAAGGGAAAGGAATCAAGATTTGATCAAAATGACCTTTTATAAGAAGGGGCCATGATAGATCTTTTCAGGTTGGAAGATTCTATGTGTTGATATGGGATGTTGATAATATCAAAACCAGAAAGGCATTCAAACCTTTTATGCCATTTGGAGTGGCCCTACATGGGTCCGAAGTGGCAGAACAACAATGCTTTCCAATGATTGCCTCATTGATGGTGAAAAACTACAGATTCCAGTCAATGGAATCTACTCAGCATTGCTTCTAGAGGGAAATTTAGCACCTCGTAAATATTAGAGTAATTTTCAATTCCCTCGAGCTTTGCACATGTTTGTTTTGTAGGTTAAGATTTTGCTTTCCCTAAGTGCTTTGGGCACTCTTTGATGTCCCTAGAGGATGTTTTGCAGTCCTTGCTTCGCATCATGTGATCTTTCCATCTTCCTCCTTGCACATTCTATGAGTCAGTTGGGGTTCTAACCAAATATTTGAATGGCCCATGCCCAATGGGACTGCTTCAAGCTAACTGGTACTTTTTCATCTAGCATGCGATGAACCCCTCTGATCGCCAAAATTGTTATCCAAAATTGCCCCAACTCATTTTTTGGGGCACCTCCTTGTGTTCTTGCCTCTCTTGTGCTCAGTCCACACTTTTTTGATTTCAAGGCACTCAAATCTTCTAGAAATTGGCACCATCAGATATAGCCTCTCTCAGCTTTCCAGAAGTAAAGTTTCTTCCTAACTCTATATTTTTAAGTATGGCTCTGTGGAGTTTTTGTGGAAAATTTTTCCCAGTTGAGGCTCTCAGCCAATTAGAAGCTTCCCACATGTCATCCCACCCAGCGGAGCGTCGGGGAATTTTTGAAAAAATTTCCACAGACAACAAAGAGTTAAAATTTGAAATTTTTTTTCCTCCGATCCGTTTTTTGGCGGCCGTTTTTTTTGCCCCTAAATCTTCAAACATCATATCTTTTGATCCAGGCTTGATTTTTTTTTTTCACCCCGTTGTTATATCATTGGAAAGCTGGTGAAAAGTCTCTACCATGATTCCAGGGTCCAATTTCTAATTTTGGTTCAGTTTAGAGCGACAAAATTAAAATGGTTCTGGGACGTTTCATGGCCAGAATAATGACATTTCAACACCACAGCAAATTTAAAAACAAATGGGGCGCATTCTTCTCCGATATGGCAAACATACAGGTAGGGTTTGTAAGGTTCCTCCATGCTTTTTTTAATGGCATTGTTTTTCCATCATGAGAATGGGCTCCCTCCGTTTTTTTATGTTTTCTCTCTCCTTCGTTCGACCCAGCAATGGTAAAAGACAGATTTGGCCTCATGTCTTGAGCGGTTGAACACTTTTGTATTACACGTCTTATTTCACGCTCCAGCAATGATAGTTGATGAATCATACAGACCTTTTTCACAGTTTGTAACATGTTTTCTAGTTCTTCGTGATGGTGTGAATGCAAAGAGATTTTTACATGGAAAGTGACATTGCTAAACTCTTGACTGCTTTTCCACAGTCCTCTATTTGTATTGATTTTACTTCAATTTTAAGACTCTAATTACATCTATCAGCTTGGGTATGTTTTCCCTTGTGGCATTTCAAGAATTTGTGTTTATTTACATGGCAAAAAATGTTTCACACACCACTCCCTTTTGTGTCACACCATCTTTATTTAGTTTCATTTGTACATTTTTATCCTGTCAGCCCTTGCAATCTATGGTAGAATTATGATTAGAACCTCTGTAGTTGTGCAAAATATAGATCTAAATCAGAGGATTTTGAGGAACCAACCTCTATCTGAAGATTCCGCTCTCATTTTCACAGTCCCCACTTGGAGAGAGGTTTCCTTTTTGTGCAATCACACTGGATGCTCTAAACATCATTTAGACCTTGATTTTACATCCAGGGGTGCTGCTGATTTGCAACCCAATATGTACGTGAGGTGATAGTCCATTTTCCTTACTTGTATGTCAAATGATTGTAGCTGTTGTTTTCTCAATTGCATTGAGACTATGGGTTTTTGTCTCGTACAAATTTACAACAGCATGGGTTCCATTGACGTAAGACACATCTCACTCAGTCTTTAGCACTCACTTCACTCACATAGAATTTTGAGCAGATCGTCAGACAGGTGGAGATCAATTAATTCTTATGTCCTATCAATGTTTTCTTTTTTTAAAATTGTTTTTATTTATACCGTTTTAATTAGTGTTCTATATCTTGTTAAAATGGCTTCCACATTAGAAATCATGAATAATTACATAATATTGTGAACCGGCTAACACCTGGGCCCCAATACAGCTCCCTACGCTCACGGTGTTTTCTTTTCAACTTTCAAATACACCACCTTGTAGGGAAAGTAGGGAAAGACGAGTTAGTAATTTGCAAGTTTGTGTACGAAAATAAGAGCCAAAAACGAAATAAACAAATGGAACCCATGCGCCAATTTCTTCAAGAAGCCGATTATCATCTACAGAAGGATCCCCAACCCTCTCAAAATTTTTCTAAGTCACTCCCATGACAGGGCTAGCAGGGAAGCCAATAAGGTATAGTAGTTAAATTTTCCAGGAAAAGTGTTTAATTAAGCATAACAAAAAGCTTACAGAGGAAACATCAAGTGCTACTTTACGATCCTTAAACCATGCATATTCAGGAAAAGCAACCGTGGTTTGTAACATAACCATATATCTTCAAATCCAGATACCCAAATGGAACGCCAAATAACTGGCTAGTCATTTCAATTTCTAGTTGAATTATAAATAGAGATAATTAAATGGTCTGACCTTAGTGGAGCAGCGAGAGCAATACCTGAATCATACCAAATTCTAGATTGTAAATAGCTTTAGATGGGGGCAGAGATATATAAAACCACCAACACACTAATAAATAAGCAGTATGATTGCCATCTTCCCATTATAAATAGATAAGGGTATAACCAAACAAGATTGGAAGTTGGAGTTAGTTTCCGCCAAAAGCCGATATTGAGGATTTCCGCATGAATGTTAAGGGCCATTGACTTCGCCTTTGCCTTCATGACCAACACGCTTTCATGCAATCCATCCTCCCCTGACATTCTCTTGCCCCAATTTAAACGCTCCACTCTAACCATGAGCTTTAATGCACCTCTATCTACTTCTTTTTTCTCCTTCCTCAACGGCCGGGGGAAAGATGATATAATCTGGGCCAGAACAACTGGGGTTCTCTTACAAGGGATTAAGCTCACAAATTTTACAAGAAGAGCCCTATAATCCAAATGCCATATCTGCCTCTAAGGCATTGGTGCCAACACAAAACAACACACACACACTCAAGAGTATGATTGGTGTTTTCCATGCAATGAACCTCATAACCAATCTATGTGCTTCAATGGTGCTTTGAATCAAGCATTAACACACAAACTACTGGTGTGGAGGGTGAAGGGCAGTCAAGGCACAACAACAAACAACAACGCAACTCGCAAACATTCCAACAGCAATCAGCCCCAAATGACACCTTGTTGGTAAACTGGCAAGTAGCAGACAGGATTTTTGTGGCATGAATCAAAGTTTCTTCAAGGTTTGTTGCAAGCCAACACAAGGTCAAAAAGGAATTTGGGTGACTTTTTCACAGAACAACCATTAGCTCCACCAATCCACAACCTTCCATGGCTCCACAAATGGTTGGCAAGCAAAATCCAATTTCAATGCACAAGGGGCAGCCAAGAACAGCTCCTAGACCAACTCAATACCAGTTATTGCTGCCCACGTGCAAGGAGTGAATGTACACAGCACAAGGGACAACAAAGAGATCCTTCATCACCATTCAGTATCATTGATCAGATGAAGAAGACAAATGTTTAATATATCATGTGGGAATCCCTATCTATCCCAGGCCAAAGAGACTTGTTACAAGCTGCCATGAACACTGGCCAACTTCGAATCACAAGTTCAGATGCAAGAGCAAAGTGCTCACAAATGCACCCAGCCTGAGGGACATCATGGGGGACAGCAAGGTAAGGACATGTTGAAGCCCCCTCCCTTTCTATGTTTCATTAATCATTGGAAATCAGTTTAGTGCACAATTGCATGATAGATTCCGGGGCAAGTAGCTCAGTGATGCCTAAACAAATAGCTGATCAGCTAGGGCTCCAGTATGAAACCATATCCAAAGGGGCCAGTGCAGCTGGATGGGACACACAGTCACAACAGTTGGGGTGATTAGAAACTTGAGTCTTACCTTGCATGCATGTCCAAATGTTGTTGTTTTACAAGATGTATCAGTCATAGACCTTCCACCACTCTTTGCCCTATGCTTGTCAAGGGACTTCACAGCCAAGATTGGGGATATTTGTCTGCTGATTGGTCACACATGCTGTTCAGAATGCAACGAGGTATGGAACTAAGGCTACAATCAGGTCTGAAATTGCAAAACTTCCACATTGAGCCTTACACTCCAAGTCACATCAACACGCACAATTGTTCACATTTGATCAAAAGAAGCACCACCAAAGCACCGACAAGCTGACACCAAGGCAACACATGCATCACATCCCATCTAACGCACCACGGGCAACTTACATGCACAGCACACCCCTGGGAAAATCAAGGCACAGTTGCATGTTTTTTGCATCCTTCCAGTGTGATCACCACAACATTGAAAACATGATTGTAGGGGTCACGGCCAATACATGCAAGATGGGAGAAGGAATCTCCAGATTATAGAGGCTTGGTTCACCTCAAACCACTACAGATTAGATCTGATTATTTGCACACATGGCAGGTTCATTTTTCCTAATTTTATCCTAAGTTTGCAAGGAGACAGGGATAAGAAATGCAAAAATTAAAAACTGTTTCACCTCACTGTAAGGGTGATACTTTTAGAAAGGAGTTGGTGAGCACTTCTTGCTCATGCAAAACACACAAATCAGAACCTTGGTGCAAACATAAACATCATGCACAGGTTGATAAGCTGTAATCAAGGGTTTGAAATGAAGCAAACAACACATACAAAGGACTGAAAGCATTTCACAGAGCCTGCATTGTGATTTTCAACATCAAAAATCCTTGTAATTCCAACACCAAAGAGGCACAAGCAAATGACTACTCAGTGTCAAAAAAAACCAACTGATGAACTGATACTTGCAAAAATCACTTGTTGTTGAAACAAACACCACAGAAGCTTTGCACATGCAAAAAATCCATTCCTTTGAAAAATGAGCCAAATCTGGCTTTTACAGTGCATGGGTCAGCCCAGGAGAGAGAAAAATTGAAAAAACATTGTGGGAGCCATTCCCCATTGACCAAAATGCATTAAAAAAGCATGGAGGTCCTTACAAACCCATGCCCTGCAACATTTTTTGACCATGCTGGAGAAGAATGCGACCCATTTTGCATTAAAATTGGTTGTTGAAACGTCAGTTCTGTCCATGGGCACACGTACCAGAAGTTTTTTTTTTTTTTTCTCCCTCCAAACTAAACCAAAATTCAAAATTGACACATGGAATCTTGTAGAGAATTTCACCACTTTCCATTGATATAACCAAGAACATGAAAACTTTGAGCTCTGATTCGAAAGTTATGATCCAGATTTGAAGCATTTAGGGCAAAAAGGGCAAAAATGGACACGCGGGCCAAAAAGTTTGAATTTTTCCATTTGGTCTTTGGAACACAAAAAATTTTGCCCAATGCATCCCCACACACAAGGTGCCACATGGCATTAAATTTGCAATGGCCCTTCTGACCATTTTTTTCCTTCAATGGGTCACTTCCAGCCAGTGTTTTTTTTCACCCTTGGACATGTGCAAGCCTGATTGGAACGGGCCAAGGGAAAATTTTTCCACACCAAAAACTTGGCTGAGCCATAACTTGAAAAATACGTGGAGTTAGGAGGAAAAACTTTCACACCTTTCTGGAAAGCAAAGAGCTCTATCCAATGGTGCCATTTCCAGAAGGTTTTGAGTGCCTGAAAAGTTTCAAAAACCCTGACTGAGGCACAACCATAGAAGGAAAGCAAATGGTTCCAGCCACAAAATGACAGGGGGCACATTTGGATAACAGATTGTTGTTGACTCCACATGCACTGGCATATTGTGTTGAACATGTTTTGAAAATTCACAGGAGCATGCATCTTGCCAGTTGTTGAACCACTCCACATGAGAAAAACACCCACTAAAACAACATCTGCATTACACCACCAGTTGATGATTTCCCACACAATTGCGCACCCTTCTCCAATGAACTTCACACATGAACAAACCTTGACTTCCACACAACGCACTTGCTCAAACACACACTGATTTTGAGATCACACACGTACCATGTGCAGACCCAAATGCAATGGAACAGCTCAAACATGACAATGTTGGATTGGTCGCACATGCACATAACAACCCTTCACACAACATTTGATACGGAAAATGCCCAGTCCAAATTGCACACTTTCAATTGAAGACAACAATGGAAAAAGATTAATTTGCAAAAACATGGAAATGGCTTCACCCAAAAACATTGTTTTTCTAACATTTCCAATTGAAACATTCATACAGACCATGTTGCTTCCCAACATCACACTCAATTGAATATGCCACAAAAACCATCCACAGGAACACACCAACCTTCAAAAGCAAAGCCAAAGAACCTCAGGTTCCCATGGGGCTTTCAAAACACTTGTCCAGTGCAAACACACAGCACCCCATAGACAGCACCACACACAAAGTGCACACATGCATTTCTAGTTCACACCACACATGCAGCACCAAGCACTGATGGTCACAACATTGAAAAACACTTCCCATTTGCACACAAACAGAATTTTGACATCTCCTGATTAAAGAAGTTGCTTTGCTCCATTAAACACCTGCACACCAATGCTCAGCATCAACTCACATCACAAACACAAAATTTCACACACACATCATGGGTAATGACATTTTGCAAGGGCACAGCCACATGAATGCAACACACAAGCTACAACACCCTTTTTCACACAGAAAAGATTGGAACTTTCACACATACAGACACAACATTCACATTGCACATCACACAACAACAAACGCTTGCACTGTACACAAGAAAGCAAGCACACACACAGTTTGCACACACAAAGGCCATCATGCACAATTGACACAAATATTCCAAATCATTTTGATCAAATCATTCATGAACACACAGAACAACATTTTTGTACATGGCAAGGGCCAAAACACATTTGCCATCAGGAGTTTAACCACTTCCCACATTGAGCACAATTCCACAAACTCACTTCAAACTTCACTTTGGAGAGCAGACGCACAATGCAACATTGAACATTCACAATGAGCAAATTGGCTTTTTAACAGTGCAAGGTTGTCACAGCACAACCATGGAGCACAAAAACAGCACAACCAAGCAAGCACAGCCAACCACACATTGGACATCAAACACGGAACATTTCAAACAACACATGCACATTCCATGTGCACATGCACATGACTTTCACACAAAGCACATTTTTGGCCATGCATGCTGACAGGAACAATGAACGACCCATTTGCACAACCACACCACACCACACAAGCAAACAGGCACCATGCTTTCACAGCAATTCCAAAGACATGTTTCAATTCCCATGACATGCACATCTCTCCAAAAGACAACAAATGTAGGAATTTGCACCATTGGAAGATCTCACATTCATGCTGACACCATTTCACCACAGACTTGCAGGATTTTGATAACTTCACATGAAAACATTCTGATGCCACAGTTTATGGCCACCCAAACACATTTAGGGGCAACAAGCCCAAACGATTCACACACAATCCACCAACAATTTGAAACACACATTTGTCAAAAAACATTGCATTTTCCTGCTTGCACTCCAAGCACTTGGACACACACATCTCACATTTTCCATTGGGCACAACGTGGGCCCTACAATTGACCATTTCCCAATGGCTTTTTTTTGCAATTTGCACGCATTTGGGCCAAATTGACAGGTGCAATTTTCGCTGACATGCAATTACCACTGGTTACATTCAAACACACTTTGATCGATTCAATTTGACATCCAAACTGGTGTCTTAAACACCATTCCATTTTCAAGGCATGACATGTGTTGGAATGCAAAAATTTTTTGCAGCACATTTCCCCACATTTCTGGCACACACACACTTGGCCCATGATTTTTTTCATGGCACGCACAGGGCACCATGAACACACTTGAGCAGCACAAACACATACCACACAGCACACGCACATCAAAGCACAGCACATGCACACATTTTCAAACACAACACACACATTGCAACTTGGTGGACACACACACACTGCATTGTTTTGCTTTTTTGCCAACATTCACACATCCACATGCATTTTCACATTGCATTGGAGGTAATTAACACACAACACTGTCAAACCACACACACGAAAAGACAAACTGCATGCTCTGGCACAACACACACACATGAATTTTGCATGCACTTTGCAACATGCACTTGTTGTCCAACACGGGTTTTTGAACAACAGACACTGAGGATGGCAACATTACACCGAACTGCATGCACATTGAACTTAGGGCTCATCACTTGCACATTTTTTGATGCACATCACACAGGGCACACACAGAATGCACACAAACCACGCACAAAATACACTTCACTGTACACATCAAGTCTTTCGACAACTTGGCACACACTTTTTTAACACCCACAAAACACACACACAAAGTTGCACCACCATGGACAAAATTACATGCCCACAAACAGCACTTATGGCAATTGCCACATGCACACCTTCCTTGCTGCAGAGGCACACACAGGCACACATGCTTGGTTTTGCACACCGCACACGCATCAGCTTTCAAAAGCCGTCAATGCAAAAACACACATGCAACTTGACACAACACCACCACACAGCACACACCCTCAACATTTGAAAATGCACATGCTAACGTTTGCCAGCATCCATTCAAAACAACACAACACAGGGGCACACCTCATGCAAAAACACATTTTGGGGCCAACAGTTCACTTGCAACATGTTGACACATGAAAACACCCATCACATCAACATTACCTTGCACACCACACAAACGTTTTTGGCATAACAAAGGAAAATTTCACATTGTTCTGCACACAACACAACACACAGGTTTTCATTGCACACGCATTGGCCACATCAACTACCACACGCACAGGTAGGACAACTGCCATGCACACACACACACAATAATTAATGCACAGCACTTATGCACACACTGCACAACACACACACACATACACGCATCTTGCACATGCAACATATGCACACAAACAGCACAGTTTGCGACAGTGGTGGTGTTTTTTCAAAAACACACAGGCACACCATTTCATTGGCACACAATTGGCACTCAAGGAGGTTTGCACACGCACATGACACACGCACATGGTGGCACACAACACATGACAAATGCACATGCACAATGCATGATGCACAGGCACACTAGTTAATGCACACACAGCAGGTACATGACCCTCAAGAGCACAAAAACACCAAAAGTGCACACACAAAATGCAATGCACACACACACACTACACGTCACATCCCACACCCTCACTTTGCATTCAGTCAACTTGTTTCAGAATTTTTTTTTTTCAGACACTCAACAAACACACACCCAAAGTGCACACATTGGACACATTGGCTCATTTCTTTCATTTTCCAGAAAGGTACAACACCACTTAACAGTTATTTACAAAAATGGCTCAGCACAACAGTTTCACACACATTTCCCCAAAACACAACACGCACACACACACGACCATGCACACTCACACATTTGGCAGTCGCGGGGAAAATTTTGGAACATGCACACACAAATGACACAAAACAAATTTTTGCCTGCACAAGTTGCCACATTTGGGCCATTTTGCACATGCACAACACACTAATTCAACACGCACACATATCTTCAGCACACTCACACACATTGCACACAGGCACGCACACAATTTAACATCAATGGAACGCATTTGAAACACACTCACAGCACATTCCGCATGGTCACAATTTTTGCATTGCATGGAGTTTAAGAAACAAAACGCACAAAAAACATTCTCTGGCACGTGGCACATGGCACAAACACACACCACAACACACACTGCACACCACGCACAATGACACTCAACGCACGACCCACATTTGGCACACAAACATA
>JAHRHJ020000274.1:0-60000 GCA_019776745.2 Taxus chinensis | reverse complement strand
ACATGCACACACTTGCGTACTGTAACTTGTTTTACATGCGTGCAAAGGAACACATGCACACACAGTTTTGCACACGCTACACGCACGCTTACAACTTGCACACGCATTTGATGAGCTCATATTGCATGTTGCACATGCACACGACACATGCACGGATGCAAACACACAGGAGCACACAAGCGCATGTGCACACCCACTGTACATGAACATTGCAGACACATAGGCACTTTCACACACACACGCACATGAACATGCATGACACACACTGCATATGCACACTTCCATTTTTCGCACATGCACACACGCACTCTCAATACACACGTACATGCACGAATGGAAATTACACGCATGTACACGTAAACACACACGAGTGTGACACGAACACGCACATAAGCACAGGGGGTTCACATGCACACATGTAGCAAGGTATATGTCAAGCATACACATGCACACGCTCGACTCACACATGCACTCGGTCATGCACACGCACGTGCACAGAAAACTTATTATGCACACACACACGCACACGCACAAACATGCACACGCACACTCATACACACACGCACACATGCACACTACACTTTAGTACATATACACACACATAACATGCACATGCGTACACGGACACACACATGCATGTGAACACGCACACGAGACACTACGCATGGACATGCAGATGAACACGCACATGCAGTATGCACAGACAGATGGAACACACTAGACACCCACACATGTGACGCACACTCACATAGCACTACGCAAACGGACACACACACGTGCTACATGCACACGATTTAAGGAAGCACAGCACATGCAAAACACATGCGTAATGCAGACACTCACATTTTATGTGCATTGCACATGCAACACACACACGTAGATGCACAGACACATGGGACATGGACACGCACACGTGCGCACAGCATGCACGCACACGTGCACGTATGACGCACACGCACACACACGGACATACACACACGCACACTTGCACAACACACACGCACATGCGCACATGGACTTACTCAGCATGACGCATGCACACATGCACTTACACATGCTCACGCACTTGGACATGCACACATCGCACACTTGCACAGGCATGATGCGCGCAGAGCACATTTTTGCACATGCAACGTACATGTACATGCGGGTATGGACGCGACACTTTCGCACATGCACACGCACATGTGGTTCACACACACACATGGTCACACATGCAACACTCACATGCATTGACGCACGACCACACATTGCACACGCAGAACGCGCGCTACACACACTCACACATACATGAGACATGCACATGTTAACGTACATGCACAGAGACAGACGTGGACACACACACGCTCGCACATGCACACTCACATGCATGAAGTTACAAGCATGCAGAACGCACATACACAGACAGCACATTGCACACTTCACACAAACACGCTTTGCGCGCATGCACATTACACACGCACACTGCACAATATTGGGTTGTTTTTGTACACACTCACAATGTTGATATGCACACATGTGACTGGGTTACACTTTTCACGGACACACACTATCACTCACATGCACATTTTCTTTACACGCACATGATCAAATGCACATGCAGACGTGCAAGAAAGAACTTGCTTACATTGCACACACACAGTACATATGCACATGCACATTCACACACACACACACGCACATGCACACGCACATGCACATGCAGACGCATACACATGCATACACAAACACGCGCGCGTAGACGTTTTGTATGCACACACAAACATGAACACACCCCCAAAACGCATATGCACACGCACACGCATGACACAGTTTCACACGCATCACATTACACGCTCACAGATACACACTCACACATAGCGCACAAATACATGCAAGAACACAAGCATGCACACGCACACGCACAAGCACAAGCACACACACACACACACACATGTCACACATTTGGTTTGACACACACACACAACACTTACACAGCACATGCACACTTACACACATGCAAAACACACACAAACTAGTCACATGCACACGCACACAAAAACACACATGCGCACGTGTAAACGCAAATGCACATGCACGCACATGCACACGCACATATACATATGTGTGTGTGTGTGTGACACATGCACACGTGTGCACGCACTTCGAGCATTGTTTCATTACGCACACGTCTGGAGTTGACTTACACTGCGCCCACACATGCGCATTATTACATGAGGATCACGATTTTGACTTTTTGTTGTATACGCACATGCACATCAATGCGTACACACACATGTAAATGTCACACAAATACGCACAAGCACACTTGCTGGCGCAAATGCACATGCACGTGAGGATATACACACACACGCATGCACATGTAACATAAATTCATGCTTCACACATGACATGCAGTTACGCACACATTTGACACTCACATGCACATGTTACACGCGCATGCATACACACACACGTATACATGCAAACACGCACGATGCACACTTAGCTGATACAAATGCGCATGACAGTCACTGAGGATATACACACTCACGCACATGCTTGCTTCAAACACACAGCAGATGCATTGCGCGCAAATTATGCTCATGCAGACTTGCACATGCATACGCACATGCACACATGCACACGCACAGGCGCATCACTCACACGCAGACGCACACACACATGCACACCCTAATGAACATGCACATTGAACATGCACGTCAGCACATGCACACGGATTATGCACATGCACACGATCACATGCAAATGCACATTTTGCACACACAGGCACATGCACACGTACACACATGCACACCCACACATACACATAAGCATACATGCACGCGCACACTGCACACGCACATTCGCACATTGAACGCGCATGCACATGAACAAGTACATGCACATGCACATGCACACGCACATGTAACACGCACACGCACACAGTGCACACATACATGCTCACACTACATGTTACATGCACATGAACATTACACATGTAGGACGCACACACAGATGCACATGCACACTCACACGCGCAATTTTTAATTAACATTCACATGCACACACATAATGAGGGACATGCACATACCCACAGAACATTAGCACACGCACAACCACATGCACATGTGTACAGTGCACACACATGCATACGTACACATGCACACTCACAGGGATACACGCACATGTGCACACGCACGCGCATGCCCACGCACATGCACATGCACACGTACACGCTAAAGGACACTCAAGCACACACGACACGTAGAGGAACACATGATACGCACAGTGATGCAGGTTATATGCACATATTTGGGACACAGTTGTTAAGCAAGTAATGCTTACATGCACACACAAATGCACATACGTATACAGCAAACCCACATTGCACACATGTTACACACACACACACATCACGCACATGCACCCGCACAGATGCATGCACACGCACACGCTATTTTTAACATGTTTCACGGAACCCACACACGTAAAGATGCATTGACGCATAGTGCAATGTAAGACGCACAAGAACACGCACACATGCACACAGTGCACATGAAAAAATGAACAAGCACAAACACACAGTAAACATTTGTACATGGTTTCACATGACACACCACAAGCACATGCATACACACACACATGCACTTTTGATTAGCACACGCACATGTACACACGCATTTCGAAAGACACGCACACGTACATGCACACACACATGTGCAAATGTAAATGCACACGCATGCACACGCACACGCACACACACATGCACATGCCCACGCATGCACACACGCATACATGCACACATGCATGCGCAACCACACATGTGCACAATCATGTGCATACGCATGCACATGCACATGCACACGCACCCGCGTACACGGACACACACTGTTATCCAAAATGTGCCCCTGCTCATTTTTGTGGCTAACTCCTTGTACATCTTACCTTCTCTTTTGCCTCAGTCACGAATATTTTATTTACCAAGCACTCAAAACCTTCTAGAAATGGCACCATTGGATAGAGATATTCTCTCATCTTTCCAGAAAGGTAAACGTTTTCCTCCTAACTCCACATATTTTTCAAGTTATGGCTCGGTGGAGCTTTGGTGGGAAATTTTTTCACCTTACGTAAGGCCCGCAGCCAATCAAGAACATGCCACGTGTCACTTGAAAAAACACCAACGCCTGATAGAAAAAAATGGTCAGGAAGGGCGCACAAATCAGAATGTGCACATGTGGTACCTGGAGTGGTGGAGCGTGGGGAAAATTTGACACAAATGTTCACGAAGACACACACACGGTAAAAATTCAATTTTTTTGCCCGCCGATCCGATTTTGGCCTGTTTTTGAACACTAAATGTTCAAATTGCCATATCTTTTGATCCAGAGCTCACGCATTTTTCATGTTATTTATATCAATGGAAATCTAGGTGAAATTATCATACATGATTCACACACGTACAATTTAGTATTTTAATTTGACGTTTTGGAGAGAGAAAATCAACGCAGAAACACATCTGGCACGCTCACACATGGCCATGAACAGAACTGACGTTTCAACACACACACACAGTTTTAATGCAAGCAATGGGCTCACATTCTTACTTCCAACATGGCACGAAAAATGTCCTAGGAACACATGGGTTTGTACAGGAATTGCCCATGCTGTTTTGAATGCAGACTTCATGGTCAATGGTTGAATGGCTTGCACATTTTTTACATGCGTTTCTCTCTCCTGGGGGTCGTGACACACATGCACTACGTAAAAGCCAGACATGAGTTCATATTTTGCAAGGTGCTCATGAGACATTTTTTCAGCACACGCAATGCTTCCTTTTTCTTCACCTTCAACAAGTGAATTTGTGCAAGATGCATTACCTTTCTTCATGTATTACAACACTTTTTCTTGCCTCTTTGATGTTACACATGCCAAGGCACACTGTATAGGATCAAACATGTTGATAGTGCATGAATCTGTGATCAAATTCCTCAATCCTTTGCATATATCTATCTTGATTTCATTTCAGACGCTCATCATTACATGCTTATCAGCCACTTGTACGCATGTTTACATGTTCACTATTTCACCTGCAAATTGTGTCACATTTCATGCACACGCACAGTGTGTCACGCACACTCCTTTGGTGCATCACCTAGCATTAGTTTTAGTTTCACATTTTTGTACTCACATGCTCTATCTCACGTCTCCTTGTAATCTAGAGTAGGATTAGGATTCAAACACACATGAAATTATGCAAATAACAGATATAATCAGAGGAGTTTGCAGGAACCAGCCTCTAATATGGAGATTCCTCTCTCATTTTACAAGTCCCACACTTGGAGAGAGGATTCAATGTTGTGCAATCACACTGGATGCACTGAAAACATCAACTTAGAAACACTTGATCAACATCCAAGGGTACTGCTGATTTGCAACAACAGGTTTAGCACACCACGAGTGGGACCTTAGAGGTCTCATTTCCATTGCAAAAAAGTTGATGTGCATCTGCTGCAATTTTCTTGCTTAAAAGAGCTATGAACATTACACATCTGGTGACCATCCAAGGAAGAAGAATCAGTTGGTTTTGGCATTGCATACCTGAAAACTCATGAGAAGAATCACTACAAGGTCAAGAGCTGGAGAAGAAGAGGCACTGTTTGAATATCTACAGTTATCTCCAAGAGTAAGGCAAAGTGGGAGGAGAATCCAAAGGGTATCCATCTCCACCAAACAGTAACTCTCTCAACTCCTCCACCTAGTAGGCCTTTCATTCACATCAACAAGGGTTCGTAAGCGCCAATTAGAATGGCACAAAAACATGCAACCCCTATGTCAATTTCACTAGCAGCAGCCCACTTGCTCTCAATGCACAAAATCACAATTCCAATTGCAGCCTTGAAGAACATTCCATACTTCACTGGAGAGAATCAGACTACTCCTGGTGATCATGTTAAAGACATTGCCAACCTTTGTGCAATTCATGAAATCAATGAGATGCAAGTTGCTATCAAATTTCTTGGTATCTTCATTCAAGAGGAAGGCTTTGCAATGGTTTAGAAGCCTTGCACTCAGGTTTTATTCAAAATTGGAACACAGCTATGTGTAGCCACTTCATGAGGACAATTTGGAGAGAAGGGAGACAACTTGTCTCTTTTGCGAGCAGCTGCACAACCATCAAGAGAGCTCCCAATGAGCAACTGACTGATTTCAACTTCAGATTTCAAAGGACTTGGGAGAGAATTCCAAGTGGGCAGTCAAGCCAACAGCACGCAAGGTGCTTTTCTTTACTATCTCAAAGCTCTAAATTCTGATATTTCTATCTTAATTCAGTCACATGGGAGGCACAACTATCCCCATTGCTTACAGCATTGCCATTAGAGCTGAAAATTATTTGATCCAAGTTGGAAAACTTGCCCCTAGACCTCCCATGCCATTGTTTCCAAGTTTAGAGAGCCCAAACACGAATCAAGCACCAAATTTGGCTCCTTCTCCCACTCCTAGAAATCAGAATTCAAGTGAAGCTTCCAATTCATCTTCTAGTGCCTCAAATGAACTTCAAGAAGACATGAAGCAATTGACAAAATTTAGGTAATAAGCTGGTTACTCTCAAGAGGCAACAAGCCCAAAGTTTTAGACCTTCTTTCTCAGCCTCAAGCTCACACTCACATAACAGGCACACGCCATATCAACCTCATAGACCACCCAATCCAGCTGCAAATCTAAATCAAGCAAGGCCTCACTGCCAACAGACCATTTCAGCCCTATAATCCAAATGCTATATCTACCTCTAAGGCATTGGTGCCAACACAAAACAACGTCACACAGGAGACATGACACGTGTTTTCCATGCACACTTACAAGCACACGCACATGCACACGCACATGCTACATGTTTCACACGGTGCACTTGACATCATGCACATGTAAATGCATGACGCACATACTAGTGCACAGGGTGCGGGCACCCATAGGCAACAACGCAACAACACACATGCAACATGCCAGTAGCACACACACTTCATATGCACACGCACACGAACTTGTGTACTAGCAGATAGAGGATTTTTGTGGCATAAATGCAGACAGTCTCTCAGATGCAGATGCAGATGCCAACACAAGGTCACAAAGCAGGAATTTGGGTCACTCACACATGCACTCAGCTCCAACCAATCCACACACGCTTTTATGGCGCACAAGCAAACACATGGTTGCACACACACACAATACCAATTGTAAATGCACACACGCACAGCGCACACTCAACATGCACACTATGCACACACACTCAAATACACAATTGTTGCTGCCCACACACGCACAGGGATGACACACATGCAAACCAAGCACCCAACACACGGAACACCTTCATCAAAACACACACGTAGTATCACTCACATAGATGACATGCACATGACAACATGTACATATATCACATGTGGGACACACACTATCGTACATGCACAGGCACACAAGAGATTTGCTAGACAGCTGCACATGACACAGACATGGCCACACTTCGACATCAGCAAGAACCACACACACACACAGGACAAGTGCTCACAAATGATACCCAGCCTGACAAGCAATCATGGACGACAGCAAGGTACAAATGTTGACATGCCCACGCTCACGCACTATGTGCACATTACATCATGCTCACGCACATGCACATGCACACACCCACACAGGCATAGGCACAGGCACAAGCACAAGCACACGTACACACACACACATGCACATGCACAGAAAATCACACATACACACGCACACGCTCACACACACAAATGGTCACACAAGCACACACTCACACATACACACGCACATGCTTACATGCACAGGCACAGACACATGCACATACACACTATAAATACCCATAAATTTACACACGAACAACATAGTAAAAGACAGGATAATTTTTTTTTGACTTTCTTCCACACATAACACGACACAACATGTGGTCACAAAGTTACAACCAACTCTGGGAACCACTTGTTACGGGGATGACCACAAGGTCATCACGGAAACGTTCACATCCAGAAAGGATAATACATTTTTTTTTTTCTTTTTTTTTTACCATGACAATATAGAAGTCCAACAACATAACACTCTAATAGTTAGGGCCAACCAAAATGAGATATTATTGAGGGTTATTTATTTTTAAAAAGACATCTTGCAATTCTTAGCTTACATATTTCAAGGAGGCTCAAGATGATGATTCATACAATTCATCTTACCAAGCTAAGTTTATTCTTTTTACCCTAAGTAATTATCTTTAAGTCTTCTCTATTATGACATTTATTTGCTTAATTCATTTATTTAGAGAAAGGGGGAATTTAATTTCACAAGGCCATCTATTAATACTTACGCTACTAGTACTTGTTCATGCCCATATGACAACATGGGTTTGCGTTTAACACATACTTAAGAGAAGAAAGACAAGGCACCTTGGAAAAAGGTTAGAGGGAGAAGGTTGAGTTGAAAACATCTTTAAGGCCTCATTAGTTATTAAAAAGATATAATTGAAGCTTGAGAACTTAGCCAGAATTATTAAAGACTTTACTTAGGGTTTACCAAATGAGTTTTATAAAAATAAAACAATTTACCATCCAATGGCTAAGAGATAGATTCCGTGGTTTCTAAAGTGTTATCTCCTGCTTATTAAATCTTATTATCTTCCAGAACTAATCCATAGATTTCCGTGTAAGTTTCATTTAAGAATTTCACCAAGAAAGGGATAGTGTTCATGAGTGTAGCTAGGGATATCAAGTTATATAGTGTTACTTACCAAGGGATAGTTTCATGTTTGCTCACTTATGGAAATACATGCTCTCAAGTTGGTCATCTCTACACCAATTTATTTGCAATATAAATTTTAGTTTAACTTCTATAAGTATTGAACAACCCATTTTATTTTACTTAGAACACACTATGACTAAGTCTTAGAAAGATTTAACTCAACAATTAATCGCAGGGGTAAAGTTTAACAATATTCATTTACGAAAACGAAAATAAGATTACATCAACTCATAGAATACCGATAATCCATTAAGGTCACTTAACAATCGGTAAAATCCAACTTTTCTTATGTTTTCCAAGATAGGCAGACAATTCAAGGTTCCAAAGTTAAGACGACATAAATCCACGATGCAATAATACTAAGACATTGATCCTCTTCTAAATTTTCCACTAGATGTTATCAATAGTTGAACAATATAAAAAGGATTCATGAAAACGAACTTCTCAACTAAGGTTGACGTAAAAATATACAAGTCTATCCCTCATCTACTCACAAAAATCCATCTGCAACAAATTTTTCCACAACAGTGAGTTCGTGAGAACTGAGCAAGATAAGGCTACACAAAACTTCACCTTAACGATTATCTAACAATGAACACATGAGGAATCACTTTATTACTAGAATTGGGTTACAACCTCTAAACACTATCAACTGCATCAAGTGTATAATAAAGTCTCCAGCATGCCAATCAATTAGAAGGAGAAGACCTTGTACTTCAGTTAGGAGTAAAAGTAACGATAGTATAGCAATCATATGAGAATGGCCCTTGGCCCTATTATTATTACCTTGACAATCTATGTCATAAATCGAATTCGCATCACTTAAATAATGTAAATAATAATTACAGGATTGATGATTTGATAGATGGACCAACCATCTAGAAATTTATCAAAGCTATCAAATGCATAGGCTAACTTATTGTATATGTCTATTAGAACTATTGTTGTATCGGTTTAGGCTCTGGGAGCCACGGGTCTTCAAAAATTAATATCAAAAAGCCATGTAGACCTTGAGTATCAAACCGGAAATCAAATAGAGTATACAACACAACATAAGTTTTGAAGTGATGGCAAATTGATACTACTTATTTTACCATTAACTCCAAGAGATTTTCCAATCATTCAAGTAGGGCCAATACATGTTATACTTGCGACACGTTGTGACTATTGCAGTAAATTTATATGCTTGATTCCTAAATCAGTATTTGATGTTCTAACTGTTACTACTGTACGGATGTATTAGACATAAATTATGGGTATTTATAGATGATTTTTGATGTTGTGATCTTAGTGCAAAGTGATGGATTGTTATAGTAGAATGTAGTTGTTGAATTTTACATTACTATGATGTTGGATAATGATGGAATGCATAATTAAGTTGTGATTTAGACCTAGAATAATGGATGATTGAACTTATGTATAGTTGTTAATAAATTTCATGCATATGGTTATTTTGGAGTTTTGACATGGCCGCAAGGCCGCCGAAGGGGTATTTTGCATTTTGCAGGAAACACAACATGATCACAACCCATGAGGGGGATTGGGGACCAAACACAACAGAAATTGTCGGGTGGATACAACATTGGTCGTCAAGGCAACTTGTAAATTGTATTGTGTTAACTTGTTTCTTGTATGTGTTGAGAAAATTTCCATGAGGGGGAAATTTTCCTATGTGACCAAGGGGGTAAGAATTTATTATTTGTTTTAGGTATTTGATTTATTAGGTGAATTCTTTTGGGAAGTCCTTTGTTAAATTACTTTTGTTAAGTGTGTTTGGATTAATGTAATATCTTGTTTTAGTTTTAAGCCTTGGGGAAAGTCAAGTAAATGTAATAAATTTTGATTGTTGGCTCCTTGATCCTTGTGTGTCCTCTTGTATTGAATGCTTGGTTTTGAGTGTTGACCACTCCATGCTCTTAGAATCTCGAATTTGAGATTGAGTGCATTTTTAGGGGACTTGTGGGGACAAGTGAACAAAACTTGTCCCACACTTCCCCAAACCCCTTACCAACCATATCTATGGGTTGGGAATCCAAAAAGGGGGCTATTTATTGTTTTGGGAAGGGAAATATGACTTTGGAGTGCATTGACCCCTTCTCTTTTTGCATTTAATTGTGCCTTAAGGCACATGGGAAAGGGTTGAATGTGGAAGAGGGTTGTCATTCAACCCAACCACCCTTATGGTGTTTTGGGATTTGAGTTGACCTTGGGAGATGGTTGAGGATGTGTGATGTGGCATCCTACATGGGAGCCACATCACCCTCACCCTTACCTTTGATCTATTTATTGAAAACTTCCTCTCTTGTGGAGGGGGTTAAGCTTTGTTTTTGTGTTGTTGAAGAGTTCTCCTTTGTTATTTTTGAGAGAGAAGAATAGTGGAAAGAGGGAAATGGGAGAGTTTTTGGACTTGCATGCTTGGATTGATTTGGGAAGGAGCTTGGACAAGATTCGTGGTTTAGACTTCTCCAATGGAGAGGTAGGGAACCCTTTCCTTGTTGTTTTTCTTCACATTATTGTTGCTTCTATGCTAAAATTGTAAGAAATGCATGTTTACAGGTTTTGGGACTGAAATTGTCAAAGAAAAATGGTTTGAATGCTTGTTGTGTAGTATAGGAGAGGTCTATGGGAATAATCATGGGGAGGCAAAAAAAGAGTAGATTAGGATATTGTGGAGGGAGTTTGAGAGGGATGCCCATCTTGGGTAGGAATGTTTACATTCTACCTTGTCTTTGAGGGAGCCATAAGAGGAGGGATGCATAAGAGTATGGAGGGGAGGAAAAAGGGGTACTTGATGAGGCATAAGAGTCATAGGGGCAAGTGGTTGTGTATATGTTGGAGGGTTTTGGATGGGCATCTCATCTCATTTGGGAGGCATAAGGGAAACATTCCCATAGTTCCTTCTCTTGTTGGCTTGGATGCAAGCCTTGTTGTGTAATGTTTAATGTTATTGTGTGTCTCTTGTTCTTCTATTTTAGCTTGAATGTTTGTGAGGAACTTGTATTGTGGAAGCATGTATAGTTGCCTTGAGTTGGAGACCACCCTCCATTGTGTTTGTGTTTGGGGCTCGGGGGTCAATGGAGGAGATTGCTTCTCTTCTCCATTGAGATTTGGTTGGGAGGAGAGTGTTGCCTCTCCCCCTATCTTGGTTGTGATTGAACTACTTGGAACTTGGAGCAAGGATGAAGAACACCATGAAGCTTGTTGAAGACTCTTTTCATTGCCTTACATATATTATTGTTGTAAAACTTGCATGTAAAATAAAGTTGTATCATCTTGTTGTCATTTCAAAAAAAGACATGGTAATCCATAGTTGCTCCAAGAGACACATGATTGAATGCATTTTACTTGAAAAGTGTTTACATGATTGTAAATATGTTCCACATGAAGTAAAAGGTGTTGTAACAAAAATATTGGAGGAAAGTTGTTGTATTGAAATGTTAGTTTTCTCACTCAAAATTTATTAGAAATGTTGTTGATTTCTTGTGAAATTTGTGAAGAATTTCAAAAGAAAATATATTAAGATTTTGTTTGGGTACTTGAAAGTAATATGTTGTAAAGATTGAAAAGAATAGTGCATCATTTTCTCTTGTGTAGTTGATGAAAGGTCTTAAGTTTAAAAATGGGTTTTTTTTATGATGCTAAAGAAGTATTTCAAGCTCTAGTTCCTTTATGTTTTATTCATCCATGAATTTATGGTAAATCCATTGCAAATAAAAAAAAAAGAAATGAAATTAACTTGCTTAGAAATCCTTGCGATGTCCATTGAAGATAGCTAGAATAGATCTTTATGGCAATAACCTAGACTTATCAAGATTGGTGCTCAACACTCCTTAATATCTAACAAGGGTACTATAGTTAAATACCATTCCTATTTAAGTAATAATACAACTAATGAATGTATTGATAATAACTTATAAAGATATTAAAAGTACCTTTAATTGTCATCTTGTTATATACATATATCTCAGCATACTATCACTGTCATGTATGCAAATAAACTTCATTCATTTAATAATGTCAATGAAACATACACTTGAAACTACGTAGTCTCCATACTTGTAGAAACACAGCATATTGCGCCCCTGTAAACTCTGTCATGGAACAGATCCACCTCTACGTGTAACTCTCCCACTGTGTCTTGAGTGATATTGATAGGATCAGCTTGAAGGTGAACTCGTTGCGCTCCTAGGATGTATTTGATACTGGACAGATAACGAACTGGCTAGACAGATTGCTGACTTTAGTGCCTGCTCTGTCCCTTAATCGATTGTCGTTATAAACTTCCTTTCGGTGGTAAAGAAACTACACTTACCTGTTCTAATATGCGCTTTTAACTGAGCAATTCAATCCAAACAATTCCATCGACTGGAAAAGTAACAGCAGGAGGCTTTAACAAAAAAAAAAGATACGTGAAGGAGTATAAATGCTAATATGCAAAAAAAAAGAATGATACGTTTCAGCAGATGCCTGATAGACAACTTGACACACAAAGCACTCTGTCACAGGGAATTTTTAAATTGTTACAGTGCTTGCATACAACACTGTACAGATAACAACATAGTTGAACAACCTGCTTGTTGGAAACGCCCATGGGGCGGTCTCTCCCACGCGGCCTGGCGATCCGCTTGTTTCTGAGCCTCCACGCCCTGTACATACACTGCAGCACCCAATGAAAGAGGAGGTGAAGCGCCCCCTTACCTTACCTGTTTCTCCACGCGCCTGGGACAGTGAAATAAACCACGCCTCCTCCTTTCACGCGCCTAAGACCTTCTTCTAGTCTCCATTCCTCCTCCACGCGGCCTGGGCGTTTGGGCAGTCTGCCATGTGCAAAAAAAAAAAAACGTGTTTCTTGTTGCAGGCGGCTGGTAGGAGGAACATACATGCCAGATGAAAAGAGGGAAGATATTTAATGGATGACTGGGTAGTCGTTGGACCATCCACCGCCCCAGCTGTAGAAATTAATAATAGTTTAAGATGTTATCCTGCAAGGCATAGGAAATGTGGCTATTAGTAGGGTAGCTAAGTATTAAACTCCATACTAGGTGATAGTAGCATCATATGTAAGTAAAACTTATATAATAAACATATAAAATTTTAGAATACAATAAGATAAGTTTAGTGCCAACGTATGCTCTTCGTAAGCATGACCCCCCTTTCTATATACATGTGTATGTACACATGTATATATATATATATATATATATATATATATATATATATATATATATATTGCAATGTTTTAAATTTTTCAAAATAATGCAATACATCTGAATGGTAAAGTAAGCGTATGTATATATCCTTATATATTATAATGTATTAATTTCATGAGTTAACATAATATAAATGGAAATTAAACAAAATAAAAGAATCGCAATGGTTCATGTATTCAATTAAAAATAAACTATAACTTACTCTTGGGGTACCTTTCAGAGATCTTGTCAACACGGTATTACCCGACACTAGACGATTAGCTCGTTTGATGACTCTACCTATCTCGGCAGAACGTCAAATGGGATAGGTTCAAATATCTCTTACCTCGAGGCTTTATCATGGTTTGTAGTTCGAGCCTGTATTCGGGCACAACCTATTGAAGAAAAAAAAAAAATTGTCGCATTTTCGAGTTGCTCGCAATGGATGCGACGTCGTTGTCGTGAGTGTGGCGCCGGCTAGTTTTCCGGCGTTACACTAGTAGCGAACACGCGAGAGAAGAAGGGAGTTCCGTCAAACAAGAGTATACAAAAATGTCATCAACAATTTTTATAACACTAAAGATTTGCAAAACCTCCACAACAATTCTAATGTTTGGTTAATTTAAAATAAATTACCTATTTCCCAAAACAACAATATTTTAAGGCAACCCTTGGTAACACAGTCAACTGTCACACATAGATACAAACATAATTTCTAAGTGACATTATCAAAACAAAACCTTCCGCTATGAATCCATAAGACTATGAAATGAAAGATGATTTTTTTTTTCGAAGATTAATCACATTTAAGGAAATTTCCATCACAAAATATTAAGGTAATTACGTGCATAAAAACCAACCAATATTAATTAATAGCGTTAACACTACAAAGGAGAAATAATGCAAGTTATAAAAAATAGAAGAGTGCCATCAACAATAATTCACAGAGGGGGTTTAGACCAAAACTATTCTAGTGTCAACGAGGTACTGGATTCGCACAATGAAACCTCGATCTCAGTTGATCCGAAAAGCTAGTTATGGTTCAAGTTGATAGGGATGGTCAAGGTACTTCTTAAGGATAGCCTTAAAAGCCTAAAAATAAGATGAAAGATAATATAAGAGTCTAAACACGCGAGACGGAAAACACATTGCACACAAACCTTTTCATTCTATAAGTTTTAATACCAAAACTCTAAGCTGGCTAGCCCAAGCATTGATCACACTAATCCTACAACCTTCCTTTCTCGATGCCAAAAGGTTATCAAAGGGACTTGCGAAGGAGCTAACAAAAATCGTCAAAAGACAAACTTGGGTGCTAGGGAGGGGCTTCATAGTTATCGTAAACTTACTTCCATGATATCGAAAATACTAGTTTGATCAACATAATAACTTGCAACTCAATCGCAGAGAGAAGAATAAATACATAAATAAAACAAACAGACGAAGGTCTATCACTCGAGTAAGAGAAACATAACACCTAGAGGAGAGGGCACACGCATCCTTTTGACCAACATATTGACAACGATAAAAGTTAAAACAAGAAGAAAACAAGCAGAAAGGGGAGATCTCCCATCATGACATCCAACTGAGAAATCAATGCAAGGAAAAGGTGGTTCGATTTCGCAATAATTTTAAATAAAATAATAGTAGAAAAGTGTAGAAATATCTGGCCTTTTTCTCCAGATTCAAAAGGTTTCATGGACACCGCCCGGACCAGCAACAATAATCCTCAGGTCAAATCTCCCATTTTTATAGGCTGGGCACTCAAGCTCCATTTTCGTCTATGCTTAGCCTAGGCAAATAGCTCCATTTTATAAGAAACGTCGAACGGAAAGAACGGTGGTCTCAAGTGCTGTCAAGACTACGGTATGCACAATATGGTTTTAATGAAAAATGTCTAGCACATACTTGAAAGAAAGGGACAAGGCCAGACTGTACAACCCTTTAAACAACCTTTCAGCCTGCGTTAAAGATGGGGCACCAGAGAAGGACAGAGACATCGAAAAAGCACAAGGGACAAGGATAATGGAAATTTGAAGAAGAATGCGCCTCCAAAATAACGTATGTAAGGAGAGAGAGAATCCACGCAGCGAGCAAAACATGACAAAATGCCAAAATCGATGGGGGGGTCTCAATAGAGAATCTTTGTAAATAAATTTCATCAGGTCTCCTGGTAACACTCTCATTGTCACATAGTCGATTTTGATAAAAATATCTTGAACGAGAAACCTGAATTTGAGGATCCATTTGATACTGAACAGATAACAACATAGTTGGACAACCTACTTGTTGGAAGCGCTCACAAAGGCTTCTACTATACTGTAACATGCCTGCCACCGCATTTCTTCCATACTCGACTTGACCCTCTCAAAAATCTTGAGACTCTCCAGGGATTTAGTTTTCCGAATGGAATACCCTCTGAAAGCTGACTGTATTTTGACGGTTGCAATTGTATCATCCATCCGATGAGGAGGAGCCGTGACATGCCATGGGGTGACTATATTCACAAAGCGCGGAGAAAACGAAGCGCGACAGAGGGAGAAGAAGAGCCTGTGACTGGAACAGAGAATGTCCTTCCCGCGTTTCGATCCCACGCGCTCCTGAAGGGAGAGTTATACATGGTCAAATCCTCTCTTTAACCCAATAAACCCACAGAATAGAACAGACTATAAGATAAAACCCACAATGTTCTGCTATCGTTCCTACTGCCAGGCTACTTACTGTTACGGGTCGCTACTGTGGATCCCTGACAAGAACACACGTCGCAACACTCAATGAAAGTGGAGGTAACACGCCTGCTTCACTAGCTTGAAGCTCCATCTAGCCATCATGTCAAACCATTACTGCACCTATACGCATTGAACAAAAGAATCAAAAAGAGATCCAGGTGAAAGAAAAAAAGGCCTCCACCAACTCCCATCTCCCTCACGCAAGGTAGAAACAATAATGGCCATTACGGTCTGCAGGCTAGGTGATTGGGAGGAGACTAATGTCATCCACTTGCAAACAAGACCTGGGAATGGACCTGGTCGGCCAAGGTGGTAGTGGAGGGTAGGTGCAAGCAAATTAAAAGATTTAAAAATTGCGCAGTCCTCACCACGACCTAATAATTCAATGGTAGAGGTTTAAAATATTTTTTTACGGGTTTTTCCAATGAATTCTTAGCATTTAGAAATTAGTTGGCCTAAGGTTTGTGATTTCAAGACCATTATAAGATAGGACTTGAAAATCAAATTGGAAACATGTAAATTAAAGAAGTTCGATTTTGCATCAATTCTAGAAAATTGTAATGTGCATGTTACTTCAATTCTGAATTCAAGAAGAATCAATTAGAATAGATCAATGAATGTATTTAGAGGAAAGCTACTAAGTGTCTTACAGAATAGCAATTTGAATTTTTATACATATTCTAATAATCAATGATTTTTAATGAGATTCTTTAAATATATTTGAAATCACACTTCCTCCCCATCGCCAGGCGCCCCCATGAGCCCCTCCTTCAGCAAAGATACAGGATAACAAAAATCTATACTAACTAAGGTAAGCTCACAAAGCATACGAAAGAAGATATATTAATACAAATGCAAAAAGGAGTTACAACATTACCTTAACAGTTCTCATACGCTAAAAAGGTATACGAATTTTTTATATGATTACGATTCAACCCGAGAAGATTAAATCGCAAACAGACGAGCAAGCTAGAGGAAGTAAGAATCAAATTGCCCATTACTCACAATGAGTAAAACAACATGTGAACAGGCCTAAGCAACCAAGGGGATAAACTAGATGTTAACGTTAGAAGGCAAACACGAAGCAAAGACCGACCATGGAGCCAAGACATCAGAATTGCACACAGCCATTTGACGCTCCACAAGATGGTCATTGCGACAAGAACTAGGGTAAATGCCGAACGGGGCATTACAATGTCTATTTTACACATTAGTACCACAATTATGCCATTTCAAGTGCAATAATATATTACTCACATGTTTATTAAGAAGGCATTATTCATTCGAATATATAGCATTCTATTATATTTATAATAAAAAAAATTAAGAACCTTGTACTTCTTAAATTATAGGTTTTAACAAATATGTGAGAGGCATGCCCTGAATTCTACACAAATGTTCTATTTGTTTCTTTAGGAAGGTGCAATCTAGTTTAAGTTGGAGATTACTTATTGTCTCCTCCATACTCTTGTTTTGTACATGATCGGTTAAGACAACTTTACTAGGAAATAAATGATTTGAAATATATGGCACTATGATTACCTAGGTTGGTGACTCTAAGGTTCACATCTCATGCTAAAATTTAGTTTTTTTCTACGGCCAACTTATAAATTTCTTACAACGATTTGTCAAACTTCTAACTTGTGTAATTAAATTTTTTGAATGTTGGTTGTTTAATTTAAATAAATTTTAAAATTATTATTATTTATGTTATATATTTAATAATTTTGAATTTTGTATTTTTATTTTATTCAGCTTAATCAAATATATTATAATTGAAAAGAAATTAAAATTTTCAACTTTTCTATTGAAGGGTAACATGTTGTTTAATTTAACATTTACGAAGAGTAAAGTTTAATGAAGGGTAAAGGGAACCCTTCAAATTTTATCAGTGCATTGTATGTGATGTTTACAACAACCATACAATATTCAAGCATATTTTGTTTTACAAACTGTAGGAGAAATAGTGAATAAAATTAGCAGTAGTAAAGATTGAGGAGGTTAGAACATTGGGATATTTAGTTCATTGTGGTGATTTGGAGCCTCCAAAATTACAGGTGGGACCCAAAGATAAAGTTAAACAAGCCTCGAAGGCTCGTGATGGACCCCATCCTATCACCAAAATGGACAGTGTTATTTTGGTAAGGAATAATGAGATTTAGTGGGTAAGACAAGAAAAAGGTTAAGATAAAGGATGATGGGATGACCATAAACAACACGCACAAATGCATGGGCCCTACACTCTACCACCAATGGGAAAATCTAATTTGCAAAGGCTTTTTGTTTATTAATTATATGATTGGTCTATTTTGTAGGCCCCACCACCTTTGTGTGTGCTGGATAAGGATTGTCAAAGATGATTTGCACTCTCAAAAAGATGGTAGTGGAAGCTCAACAAAAATTGTTGACTTTTGGTGAACTAATCATTGCTCATACATTTCTAAGTATAGTTTGATGTAAGATTGAATGATGTGTTAAAGTTGAATGATGTCTATTTTGGTGAGCTTTAACATTTTATCACTTGGTTTTTTTTTCGTAAAATTTTTGGGGAGACTTTCAAACCCACTATATTTACTCAATAATAATATACCATACAATCTTAAAAATAAATAAGTCAAAAGGCATACAATACTCTCATAAATTTCCATTAAATAGTGACTAACATAAGGAACACCCCACACATAAGTTTTAAGAACTCCAAATTAGGTTCCAAAGTCAAGTTTCCAATACAAGAGCCCTCAATGCCAAATCAAGCAAAAAAAATTCAAGTTATTGTCACACATTATGAAGTGATCAGGTTATCAACTATAGTTTCATCGTTACAATATTTATATATCTAGATGGAGAACTACATGTTTTTTGAAGCATATTAGAGTATTACTAACATATTAAATGCACAAATTGCAGTTAATCTAACATACTAACACTTTTAAAGGGGTTTTACACATGGTTAGATTTTTGATTCATTTTAGTTGATTACAAGGGTTTCACACATTTGTTACCCTTATATCTTATGTTGATATTGGTACATGATAAATCACATTCCAATTATTTTTAGAGGTGTGGAATGTTACATAACCCAATTAGCATCCCATATCAAACCACTACATAGAAACTAAACCACCACATATGTTCAATCTGCTGAAACTCTTTGAGATAAAAATTGAAAAATTTTGGGATGGAGGGTTTCATATTTTCCATTTGTGTGATGAAATAAATTAATGGATCTATAAATCTTCAGTGATCACAATGGACCCTAGGAGGATAAAAATAAGTGAAATGTTTGGTGTAATCAGTTTTTTTTTGTTAGCAAGTTATGGAAAAAGCACTATTCTCACAGTCATTATAGGTTTGGAACATGTTGGGAAGAATTTTTTGTATTTTACATGTATTTTGAGGTTTCATGGCTTCAAAATTGGAGTTCATGTTGAACTGTGCAAGGAAAAGCTCTTTGAAGAAAGCTTGTTTTGTTTTTGAGTTGTCCTGACAGTCACTTTTTTTTCATGGTAGTGAAAGTTTCTTATGAAAAATTGGGGTTTTGATGGCTTGAGATATAGATAAATTTTCATCCCATTTTTTTTCCCTTAGAAAAATGGAAAATGGGGACAATGAACGGTGCTTTGAGAAAAACCATGACAAGATTCGTCATATGGTGCAAGGTGAGGGAGATCAAAAAAGCATGTCTGTGCACCTAGGGGCTGAAAAATATTGGTCATGTGAGGAACCAAAAAAGGGAAAGATATTGGGAAAAAATTCCATGTCCCATTTTTACCCTTGGGAAATGTAAAATAGGAAAAAAAAAGAGGATCTTTTAGAAGGATCATGCCACTTGTCAGCATCTGGTGCGAGGAGAGGGAGATGGGTTTTTTCATGTTAAGCACTTCGTCGGACTAAGTTGGATCATATGGGGGACCAGAGAGGAGGGATGAGGTGGGTCATAATTTTGTGTACCACTTTTTCACTTGGGAAAGGGACAATAGGGACACAAAAATGTGCCATGAATCAAGAAGGTTCCATGCATCACCCCAAAAAATGACTAAGTATGAGAAACATACCTTACACAAGAGTGAACTTTACAACATAAGTCCTAGAGTTGCAAATGGTATTTTTACATGAAAATTTATATTATTTTTACTCCAAGAATAATAACAATAAGAATGGGATATTTTTCACACTTCAATTATCTATCAAACTCCAAAAATTTGATCCTTTTTCATTGAGACAACAATGTGTGGCTACAAAGATTTATGCCTTGAGAAACAATTGAGTCTTAGAAAAAAATTGAAGCTTCCACCATGTAGATAATTAATTAATATTAACAATTCCTATTATATTTCCTCCTAACTCCTTAAAGAGCTCCTGGAATCAACCGGTGAAGTTTAGGTTCCAATTTTATCTGTTCACTCCTTACACCTAAAAAACCTACTTTTACACAATTTATCCCTAAACCTCCAAATAATCTCTAAATATTCCGAATTCACTTAAAATACCTTATCATATCTCCAATACCTCCTCTGGATGATTATGGTATTTTATGTCCATCTCAGAGGATTTACAACTGCCTTTAAGAGGCCAAAATTAGCCTCTCTAGGCCTCTCGGAGAGCTAGTCTTTAATTACTCTTCACTGAATGAAAAAAATGACATTGTTACATAATTTAAAATAATTGCACAATTTTTTAAAACATTTTTTTGGATGGAATGCAAGTATTTTATGATCATGAAATAGAAGATAAACCCACTGAGACATGGGGTTGAGAAGATTCAAGAAAATTTTCAATTTGGCTTGATTTTCATGCTTTAAAGTTTGAATTTTTGGGCTTGTAAAAATGCATGACAATATCTAGCTCTAGCTTTGGGACTTTTTTTTAATCGAACACAATGAGAACATGAAAAAAAAAGATAACTCCATAATCTCAAAAAAAATATGTGGACCAATGTCTTATCCATTGGATTATAGAGATTCATTTCCTTCCTACACCGAACAACAAGAAAAGATGCACAAACACAAACAACAAGAATGAAAACACAAAAGATAAGGGAAACACACCACAAAATAAATAAAAACAACCTAAAGAACCTATTTACATGTGGGGGGATATTCTTATTCTTATTTAATTGAAGCACCCAATTCAAACTAATTGCTCACTTATATATGGGTATAACCGAATGCCTTTCTTTTGTAAATCCATTGATAAGCTCGCTGGAGTATGATCCTTTTCTCAAATTATGTAGAACTCTCACATGATTTTTATTACAATTGATGTCCTTATTATCCATTTCTTTTCCTTTTTTGCTTTGGAACCTTCTTTCCATCTTCTCATTGATTCTTAAGTTGCATCCAACTGTCGATTCACTTTTGTTGTTGCAAAGATGACTCTTGATCATATTTGGCTTGTATTTTTAAAACTGAGGCCTATGAAATTTAAGAGGCTTTTTTTTAATTTTCATCTTCTTCAAGATGACAGTCGCCTGCAACACCGAATACAAATTTAAGAATAAAATATCAGTATTGAAGAGTATTTAAGGGATGAAAAATGGAGATGACATTTTTCTATAATTTTGAAATGTTAGATTAGTTCGACCTTATGGGGCAACGAAAAAAATATGCTGCTCCGAATACATCGTTTAAGACTGTATTTGAGAGGAGGAGAAGCCCCCCAGTAACTCCAATGCCTGAAAAAAACTCAATGAAAGTAGTAGTACTCGTTTAACAATTTGATTCCCTAATAAAATGACCCAAAAAATATTAATCCCTACAAAGTTAAATAAAGATCTCAAACTGACCTTGTTGCGATCAACAGGTGCGGTCCGCTCCTCAAGCTCGGTTAGATCTTTGATGTTGAGCTGGTTGAGTAATGTGATACTGGTGATTGTTGAACTAGCCGTTATCTTCAAATCATCGGTTATCATGAATGTAAACCGTCTCTTTCACATAACCACTCTCCTGCCTCGCACTCTGGTTGCTACTTGCAGCACACTGGTTATTCTGCCGGAATTGAACAGGGCGGTTGACAGCATTTCCGCACACACATTTTCCATTGTTGTGGGTGTCGATATTGTGACTACTGTAACTTGATTTATTAGCGTAGGCAGATAGAAATTTTCGGGTCCTGCAAACTCTGATTTTATCTGCAGTCATGAACTGAGACGGTAATGATCCCATGCTATCATAGAGATTTTTGACAGAGGCAAGTTTCTTAGAGAAAGTCGGATTCAGAAAGTAGTTTCAGGACTGAAACCAATGGGGTTACAATGTAAGAAAGCTAAAAAGGAGGTCCACAAAATCTTTTCCTGCCTTGGCGTATATGATACGTCGAGTTTTACTGTTGATGAGGAAGCGTACATTCATGGCTTCCGAGCTTTCGTCTGCCATCTTAGAAGCACCAAGATTACAACACTAACACCAAGAAAAATAAAAGATTTGGCCTCAATTTATTACAGTAGGCTGGTAATTTATAACATTTATTGAGATTGTCATTGGCGTAGGGTAGAGTAAGCGTCAATGCAAATTGCATGCGAGGATAACATAGATACTCCAAAAGGATGGGCGTTTTAATAATTAAAACGAACAATAGAAAACGGTATCAAAGTAAAATTATAAACAATTTACATTCCTTAAAAAATCATTATTATTATATTAAATTGGACTAAAATATATTTAAAAATAAATTAATTGTGTTCAAACAAATAAAAAAGAGCTTGGGAAAATCCAATATATCTTTTTAAAATTAGAAGCCAGATTATCTAGGCATTGAATACACAGGCATGCAATTGATTTTACATGTACAAGCAACTGATTTTACCTACATTTACGCATTCATGGATTTGTATATTTTTATTGGTAGCAAATCGTTTAATATAACTTTTGAATTCTCCAATTTTTGATCTAAAGTCCCAATTTGTGTTCTATACTTTATTTTTATTAAACATTTTCTTTGTAATGCAGGGATCAAATTTGAATGCCCTTCAAACATCTCTTCCTGAAAATGAAATTTCATCGAGTCGTTTGAGGCATTCAATGTCTAATATCAGTCAAGTTCCCAAGTAGCAACAGCCACGGAATAGTCAGGAGAATAAATTCTATGGGGAATTCAGAAACCCATCTAAACTCTGATTCAAACGTTTCCAATTTTTCTTTCCCTGGTAGGCATTCCATGTCTAATTCAAGGGAAGACTACGTAGTGGTCCTGCACGACGAAAATGAATTCCTCTTGGGCTATTCAATCGCATAACAATCTGAAAGATGGAGGAACATGAAAAGCTTTGATAACAGGAAAAAATAGAGTTAAAAATAGTAGGAAAATGCGAAAACATCCAGACGGCCATCAAACCGTCAAACTTAACACCATCGTAGAAACATCCGGAAGTGCCTTTCCCATAGGGGGAATGCCTTCGGCGTAAATATTATAAACTTTGAAGGGCGAACTTGTAACACACCAAAATTACCAACACAAGAACAACACAGTGAAATACAGGATAACTTTTTTTTTTTTTGACTTGCTTTGACTCAACACAACACAACATGTCGTCACAAGGTTACAATCAACACTTGGAACCACTTGTTACGGGGAAGACCACAAGGTTAGCACAGAAACATTCACACTTATCAAGGGACAATTTATTTTTTTCTCTTTTTAATGAGACAACATGGAAGTCCAACCACATGACACACTCACAGCTAGGGCAAGCCACAGTAAGAAAATGGTTAGGGTTTATTTATTTTGGTAAGACACCCTTTAGCTCATGACTTAAGTTTTTCAGAAGGAATCAAATGTATGGTTCGCACAAATTCATCTCACCAACTGAGTTAATTTCTTATACACTGAAGAGTAGTTCACTTAAAGTCTTCTCCTACTTACTAAATCTTATTATCTTCCAAGAATTCAATCATTGATTTCACCTTAAGACCGTTCTGAGGATTTACCACAATAAGAGATTGTTGATTAGTTTACGCAAGATCACAAGGTATGTTTGTTTCTCTTGTTTTATTTTTGCTAGGTTCCAAAACATAGTCCCTTTACCAATCGACACAAGACCAAGGTAACTAGAGCGATGCAAGATGATTCAAGTTTGGATAATTAGAATTAAGTTTGACAATTCAAGGATAAATCATATTCTGAAAAGTGAAAATTCAACAAAGGATACGCATGTCAAAACAAGTTCATTTAATCTTATTGACAATAATATTTCTCAAATTGACTTTCAAACGATAACAACAACCTACAAGAGAACAATACAAAATTATAACACAATGCCTTCTAGATAGTCTCCACAATTTCCATACCAATGTTGTAAAGTAAAAGAAAAACATTCGCACAACAGCAGTTCCTAAGAAGGCTGGAATCCACTTTCTACACGTGTTTCTCTTTTTCTCTCTCTCTTTTTTTTTCTTTTCTACTTAGGAAATCCTCCTGCACATTTGTTAGCACATGTCAGTTCGCAAGAACTGAGCACGATAAAAGCTATAACATTAAGACAATATGATGTTATCTAACTGTTTCAAGGAAGAAGAAAAACACCGTTGATGAAGAAAAACAATAATTCAAGAGTCTAAACAAGAGCAATTAAAGAGCTGTCCAAAAGCATAAAATGTCTAAATAAAAGGGATGGCACTAACTCTATTCAATTATCATTTTCACATAGGAGCAGTTAATAAACATCATAGTGAATTTCACCCATATCACAATAATGACCGTCATTAACAAGATAACATTTCGAAACAAAAACAATTACAGGAAGAGAATTACTTTCAAACGTGATCTATCCCTATTTGTTTAAGTTAGTTCACCAAGCCAAGGATTCACTATGCCACTGGAAGATCCCAAACAATCAATCGACATGAGAATATCTAAACCAACATGACTTATTAATATTAAGGTGATGTGCCAATAACAGTAAATTTTATGTCAGTACATAATAAATAAAATGGAAAGAAAAGGGGTGAAATGCACAAATGACCTCGCATGGGTCACATCCTATCCTAAAAATCCTTCTATTAGACTTTCTTCTAATCAAGAGAATGTCTTAAGAAAAAGGACAAATTTGACAAGACCAATCATATCCATTATAAATCTTACAGGAGGGTTACTCAATCATTCACAAGAACGCAACACAAGATACATAGCTTCCAAAGGATCTTTCGTCAACAACAAGTTGACTTAAACCTTTTTGGTCAACGCATAACCATTCTACTACAATGATAGCAAGGAGGTCGTATCACAACGATCATAACACAAACCAGTCAACCAATGAGTTTCCAAACACACCAACCTCTAAGTCACAGGAGAATGAAATTTAAGCATCTTTACGGAGCAAATCGTAGAGTAATTTCTTACGCATAAAACCCACATTCCAATTTTAAGATTTGAAAAAAAAACTCCTCACTAATGATCCAGTAGATTTCGTATCCTCCAACATGTGTGAAACCAAATCAAGGTACGAAGAAGAGTATTTCCTCTGACATTTTAAACTATCCAAAAGAAATGTGAGTATCGTCAAAAGAAGACATTCCATAGGATCAACTACATTCCTCAAAACATACAACAGTTACCAAGGGAGAGAAGGTGATTCCAAAGACGACAATCTCCAAACGGTGAACATGAATTGATATCAAAATTATGACGATCAAACCATGACACTCGAAGAATAAAAGTATTTCTTTGAGTGATTCAAACAAGTAACAAAAGCAAACTAACCTAGTTCAAAAAATATCAACTTGGCTCAAATCGATAATCAGTCAAGCTAAGCACACACCAAGCCAACCGGGGAAGGGTTACTAGAAACTAAAAGAAAAGAATAGAGACAGGAAAAGCATCATTCACCTGTACACAAATGCACTTGTAGTACTCAATCCCTAATTCGCAAATACTCGACATAACCCAGAACTAAAGATCTCGAACCGAAACAAGAATAAGAACAAAACAGGAACTGTAAGGTTGAGTCCAACAACAATGTTTGATAAAACATTCAAATCGTGAGACCAACATAAGGAACTAGGGGGTGTTCATTACAGGACCCCACCTCTTTTGCTTTATTAGACTTAAGAACAAAGTTCACCCAACTAAAATTTATTAAAACCCAGAAACAATATAGAGGCTTCAACCAGCGCAATCATTTCTAACGCCCAAAAAAAAGAATACAAATGAGCAAGGGAACTGGAAACCAAACAGTATACCATCACTCGAGACATTAATATGAAGAGTAGAGTTATTTAGTGATTCAATTAAATAATAGCATAAGAATTAATGGTATAGAGAATATCGTGCCTGATTAAGCTCCCGTAGTCGATAACAAGATGGACAGGGCCTGCAACAGCAACCGAAGCCTAAATCCATTTTCTTCAAGCTCGTTGGGCGCCCAAACATTGAACATCTTCATGTTGGCACAGGTAGGAGTTCACAGCCAGGGTGGGTGGTCTAAATTACTTGCCATCATTCTCCCAACACCGCTCCAAGATCAGCCCTAGAACTTCTGTAGGCCCCATTTTTGGCAAATGAACTTAATCCCTTCGTCATACATCCAAACACCTCCACCATCTCCATATGCATCTGATTGTTTCTAATTTGGACCTCCTAACCTTGGTGTTCTCATGTTAGGAGCAGCCTTAGTTTGGGACAAAGCAAAAGAAGATGGCTTTACAACCAAGAACAATCTCTTGGTATAGACTCCATATCCATAAAACAGTCCCTAGACTTAGCATCCTCAATTAAGGCTAACCAGTCACTAGATTGCTTCAATGCAGCTGCTTTGCGAGCTCGTGCTAGTGCCACATTCATGCAGCGAATAACATCTACAAGGCCAACCCCATGATTTGAAGCTTGGACACAAAAACATAATGATTACCGCACGCTCCTGGCTCTGAAAGGCATCCACCGTAGTGATAAATAAACCTTTTTTTTTTCCTTCTTCAAATTTGAGGACAGCATCAAACCCTTGGTGCAAATATTACAGCTGTAGCTTGTAAGGTGTGATAATTCCAACAGAAACCTTTATGCCTGCAAACTTAGTGACTCGTTGAAGAAGCTCATAATATTGTCTCTCATCTTGCAGTGATTGATAATCATGGCAGACAGAGATGGAGTTGGATTTAAACAAGCTGCAGTTCACCACAAGAATCCCAATATCCTTGGGCCTCACTCTGCTTTTCTCAAACAGTTCATCCAAGGCACCAAACATCACCATCTCTGCTTCTGCACGGGCTTCTCTTCATGGTTAGCCTAGGTGGAGAAGCCGAAATGGCTCCTGGAAAGTATGAGTGCTCACCTATGCCAGATTTCTCAAGAATCTTCCTCTGGAACTCCAGGCTGTTGAATCATCAAAAGGCCTTGAATCTCTAGAATGAGACATGAAATAGTCTATGGTAACCCTGAACTTGTCAGAAGGTTTATAGCAGGAAAAGTCCACCAAATATATGGCTCTTGGACTACATATAAGATAGACGCAGGCAATGCATCCAACCAGGCTAGATACAGAGAGCAAGCTCACAACACAGTAGTCTTGATGCCGTCTGAGTTTGGCAAGCCAACAAGACTAAGCAAAAGTGTGACTGAAGTCACTGGAATCAGACACAAGAAGGAGACAGATCGCATCTACGGGCAGAGTGGAAAAAAATGACACAGCAAAGCAATTTATGCTTCATGAATATTCTGATAAAAAAACAGATCTGCCTGTATGAGATACTCTTCCATGAGTTACAACGTAAGACAAGTAAGAAATCAATAGAGGATCTCTGTACTAAATTTCATCGGGTCTCCTGGTAACACTCTCAATGTCTCTTAATGGATTTTGAAACAAATATCTTGAAGGAGAATCCCAAATTTGAGGATGCAGGTCGATGCTAAACAGATAACACAAGGTTGGACAACCTGCTTGTTGGAAGCGCTCAGCAGGATTTTAACAGGCTACAACAGGCCGGCTTCCCTTGCTAGCAGCTTCTCCTAACCACCAATTGGACGGAAGCGGCTTTCCAAAAAGAAAAGGAAAGACAGCTCAATTAAAAATTTATCTCATCGTTCTACTACAGCTGTAAGGTTTTGCAAGCACTGTTCACGACTGTGGTCGCGTGCAACAAGAACAGCAGGTTCAGCACCAACGGTTCCATGAGATCACCCTGCAGCAGCTGCATATAGTCAAAACACTTCCTCACGGCACTCTTCCTAGGAGGAATTTTAGTTCTACGCTCCATAGATATTGCCTGTGCAACATGATTTTGAGAACCCACACCCATCCTCACAACATCAGGGCGATAGACCTTCATCCGCTTCATCATCAATGAATCCACTATCCAAAATGCGCTCTCCCCCCCTAAAGCAATTATCTCAAAATCCCATACAGGGAAAACACTCTCCATGCTCACGTGGCTAGAACAGGTCAAAGGGAGCAGGTAGCACATGACGCAAGATATTTGCAAATCACAGAATAAAGAAGGCAATGTGGCTGGCGGAGGTAAGCCCAGTGGAAGATGGCCACGTACCAGGTCTAGATTGGCAGGAAGGGGGGTGACGGGACAGTAGAGCCTATGCCACAAGTAGATAAAATTTTGATTTTAAAAAAACAGTCCCCTCCAACCTGCGCCACACACCTACCACCCCCCCATCTTTCCACGCAACCCCCTCCATTCCCTAGTTGTTTATTTTTTTTTTACTTGAATTTTCATTTTATCATCTTATTTTATAAATATACATGTATAAAGATTAGGAGCCAATCCAAGGTCTGCATTGTGTTAAACAAGTCATTGGCTTCTTGACATCTTTTGTCTCCCTTCAATAGACACATATAAGAATTGTTGTAAGTGACAACAATGCGAATAATTTTATTATTCTTCATTTCGTCAAATAATTCAAAGGCTTTCTGCAGCTTAACCTTCCTTGCAGTAGACATTGAAAAGAGTATTGTAAATATAAACATTGGGACGAGGAAGACCGCTAGAAGTCAATTCATTATACACAATCCACACAGTCCAGTGTCTATTCGCTCCATTTTCACCAGTTTGCTCAGAAGGATGTTGCAGGCACGAACCATGGGTAATGGAAACATGTGAAGTCTGAATCTTTTGCTCTGCATGCATCCTATAGATTATGTGTAAGGCCCCCGTACATTACCCATTGAGCATACGCAGTGACCAATACATCAAATATTGGCAAGCAGATTCATGTCCAAGGCTCTTATATAGCGCCGTTAAGGGCATAAACACTTGGACATGAGGACTGTTTTCATGGGTTTTCAGCCATTGCAATGAACTCCGTCATCAAGGCTTCAAATTTACTTATCAATTTACCCTTGGTAAGAACATGAATGATTGTGGAATATGTTAGCGCCGTGTGACAAAAAATCCTTCTGTTTTCCTGCCCAAATAAAAAAAAACCGAGAGCTTAATAATGCGACAACAAGATCCCTTGTAAAAAGGATAACGCCCAGGACATTTACACAGTCCACAAAAAGGGAGGGTGTCGATAACGACTCGAGGACGCCAAAGGGAGGGAAGGTGTTAAAAAAACATCGTAATCTGCATGAAACAGGGTCTAAGACAAACAGAATTACGCACAGTTGTTCGACACCCAAAAGGGAAAGGTCACTACGCCAAAAAGAAACTGGGTAACCGCCAAACGGGGCATTACAAATGTAAAATTCAATGATTCTTTTAAATGGGTCTTACCGTAAGAATGCTTTAACAGATTAGATGGAATCCTAGCAAGAGGAAACAAGATTGCTTGATTCGTATATAACATGAATTTGAGAAAGAGAGTTAAGAGTTAAAAGACGTTTTATTTCAAAATAAGAAACCTAAAAAGTACTTTCACCATTGCCCCTAACCGTAAGTTTTTTCTCTGGTTGGACTAGTATGTGATGTCGTGTCAAAAAGAGAAAATTAAAATTTGTTTATGTTGGGTGTATATGTTTCCTTGTTTACCTATGTGATCAATGTTGTGTCAAGCTCATTGAGAGTTGGGTTGTCGCCCCTTCTAGTTGCCTGAGTTTTTCAGTGGTATTTTTGTGTTTTTAAGCAGGCGTCACAGTCGAATTCCTTCCATGCAGAGGCCATTGCGGATTCCACCGTGGATTTGACGCCTATTATCACAAACCGCGATGATGCAGAAACCGAGTGGCCATGGAACATTGACGTCGTTTCAGAAGCTCAGCTTCTCGGTCGAAGACGTCGTGGATGCTCTGGTCGATACGAACAATCATTAAAGACTGTAGACATGCAAATAGAAAGAACAACGTGTAAAATGGGATTCTTTATTTGATGAAGTGAGGACATTGATTTCCATCCGCCTTTATAGAAACATCGTTCGGATTTGGGATGCTGCACCAACAGAGATCGAAGCTTTCGATGTATATTTACATGCCAAATGGTAGCCTAGGTGAGATACTGCATAAGAAGAGAAACATGGTCGATTGGGAAATCAGGTACAAGATAGTTATTAGGAGCCGCGAAAAGGGGCTTTTATCTTCATCATGACTGTCGACAGCCCATACTTAAACACGCGACGTCAAAAAACCAACAACATATTGCTGGGAAACCAATATGAACCTTATCTCACAGACTTTATCCTCGCCAAGCTTATTGACACTCTGATTTCGTCTGCTCTTCGAAAGCCAGTTCATACGGTTATATCGCTACCAGGGTTACTCACTATTTCATTACAAATTTAATAATTTTGACTGTAAAATTTTTAGTTTCATTATTAAAATTTTGGGTTTTGTCTGGCACATAATATTATTTAAACGTTTTGAATTTCTGTCGAGAAGAGCGACGTGTACAGCTATGGAGTGGTGATTTTGAGTTAGAGAAAGAGTTATAGTTACAAGGCCACATCTATATATCTGCATGTTATCCATGTTTTTCAACTATCTTGATGTATGTGTTATGATGTGCATGTCGTTGTGTTTAGATGAATCGATATAACTATTTGTTTCAGATAGTGTGGGTTTTGTTTCTTCATTATAACTTCTGTCATCTCATTGGCGATAGCTTCCTCCTCTTCGTTTGCATCTTTGATCAATGTGATTATTGTTCATGACATTCCTTCATAATTATTTTGTTGTGTGTCAACGCGTTCAAAATACTTGCACTCATAACTTTTCCTGCCGGGTTTGCAGCCCGCGCATGCATTATTTTCTCATTTCATGAGATGTAAATATGCATCTCATCCAAAATTTGTCAAAAGATTAGTACTCTCAGAATGTCATCCAAAAATCCAAATTAATTTTTGAGGTATAAAGTCATAATTTTGGTTTGTGGTTTTAATGGAAAATGTGAACGTCCACCTAAAAATTATAAACCTGCTACTAGAAGCCAAAGATCTCCTTAGTTTATTAAAATTTTGTAAATGCTTAGGACAAATAATCTTCTTTCCCATTGAACCGATTAATCCCGGAAGGCGTTTGTTTGGTGGACTATGTTTGACCAAACTCAGGGGCAACAAGAAGGACCTGGTTGAAGTGGTCGACCCGTGGCTTCAAGGCCGCCCAAATGCACAGATATCAAGAAATGTTGAAAAGCTCTCGGGTGTGGCCTTCCTCTGCGCTAATTCCAATCTAGAGGAGTGACCCATGAAGGACGTCTCCGCAATGTTGAATGAAATTAAACACAATGGTGTAAATTATGAAGACTGTAAAATCACTTCGACCAATCTCCTCAAATAATCCCATGTGTCGTCTACCTCCACTGCTGTAAAATTATCATATTTATGTTGAAGGCGTATTCTCAGGTAGGAAACAAGAGGTTGTCTTACAACTTCACCAACACAGGCCGATCTCCTCCATCCATAAGAGAGACCGTATTGTCAACCTCAAACCAATCCCACCTGTCTGTCACAATAAAGCATTTGATCATATAAAAGAACGAGATAAGTTGTTGATTTGAGGCAACATATAAAAGATGATGAGATTTTATCTTTACTCTATTTTTTTTCTTTGGTTTCCTTTTGTTATAGTTTGGCCACCTTTTTTTTGTATTTCTGGAGGTATTTTTAGATTTGCATTCTGTAGGGTTCAAAATGGTGATCTGGTGTGCTTGGTGATGGTTTGACACAAGTTTCTTGGAGGAGTAGAAGTGTTGTGAGGAGGACATATGCAGGGTGCATAAGCCCATAGCTCAGTTACGGTTTTTATCTTCCTTTGTCCTAGTTTTATTTTTTTAGTTCCTATGCATTTGTTGCAGGGGTTCGAGAGATATACCTTTTTCTCGACAATGTTGCATTTGCAGGGTCTATAATTGTTGATGTGGCGGGAAGATAGGTTTCAATCATGATTTCCTCGTGGTTGAGTTTTTTTTTTGCTTGTAATGTTGAACGTAGGTAAATAGGGTTTTGATGTTTTTTTTAGTGGTACAACATTGGTTTTCGTTGGGATCCTTTATGAGATTTGGAACAAATGCAACATGAATACTGTGGAAAAGAGTCAGAAAAAAGATTAGCAAATCAGTTTTTAAGATTCAACTATATGCAAATATATGCAAATAATTGAAAAGAGGTGAATGAGTATTAGAATTACCAAATTCTATGCAAAGCCTAATAAAAAGGAACATCCATGAAATATATATTTTATATTGCCCTGATTTGTGTAGTTGCATGATTCCTTACTTTATTATTATGTTTCTGGGTTTTGTGCTCACACCGCAATGTAAGAATTAGAGAATTGACAAGTTTGAAGCTTTTGGCTGTTAGATTATCTGAGTATCTAGTAGCAACACCAAAATCTAAAACACCCAAAGTTGGAATACACATTATATATACAATCCAAATAATCCTACTTTTTTTCAAAATACCCATCACTCATAGAGATTGAACAAACCTCTTTGAATGCAGATGCAAAGGCATTTGTGGAAAGTAAAACACCCACAAGACAAAAAAAACTTTTACCTCAAAGTTAAACCCTGTCATTTCGAGTATATATGTCTTCAATAGATCCCATAGCATGGCATACCCACTAAATAATTTGTATTGTAAACACCAAACCATATCCAGCACCATTCTTATTAGCTTGGTTTCCCAAAAACATTTCCCTAACTAAATATGTAATAGTTTTGAAATATTATTTCAAAACATAGGTTTGTAGAAGTAAGAAAAGGAAAATTATTAACAAATATTGAAAATTGTTGTGATCCTTGAGGATCTATGCATTTAGTTGTCAGAGGAATCAGATTTTGATTATGTTCTCTGATAATAATGCATTTAACTCTGGATACCATATAGCCACAAGAGTAAATTATTTTATCATTATATTTAATTTTTTTCATCTTCTAAGTACCAACATAGTACAATCACTTAGTTTAGCCAATGAAAATGTGTAACAGATCTATTTTTCTAAACATTTTGGAGTATGTGCATGGTTATATGTTGCTATGGAGGGATTGTTAACACCATCAAATGGAATGATTGGTTCTTCAGGTAGTTAAATAGACCAATAAGACTACATAGATTTAGTGGAAAAAAAATGTGTCTCAGTTTAGCCACCTTCTAAGAAACAGGGCAACAAATATAGGTTTTATTCCTTCAAATGAAACAAAGAAACCAAGTTGTTCAATAACCTCTTAGTTATCAATATTGAAATGAGGGTTAAATCTTGTAGTTCTGACTTCCTGTTTCAGAATTTAAATGTTTTTATGTATTGATACTGTTAATTGTCAATGCTTCACTTGAAATTTATTTTAGGCATGCATGAACAATCTTAGCTAGTCTTCTTCACGCTTTCAAGTTTCCAGAGCTTGGTAAAGACATGAAGGAAGGCATTTTTTAGATTGGGGTTTATATTGCTTGGTCCTAATTTTATTGTTGTGTTTGATTCAATGTCTGTGATGTCATTTCTTCAGGTTGTTACTTATTTTACAAGTAATTATTTTGTATTATTTGAGTTAAAGTCTTAAAAAATGTATTATTTTATTTTGTGTTTGGGATTCAGAGACTGTGTATATGTATCTCATAGGAATACCCTATCATATTCACTGATAATTTATCTATGTTATCTAGTCTGAACCTTGGTGTTCATGCTAAAAAATGCTTTAAAGCTTGAAATACCAAGAGGTTTACAAATACTTGAACTATGCTTGAGCCCAAATTATATCCAAGAAAATTTCCTTTAGCATGGATAATTTTCTTCATGGATTCAATGTTTATTTTTTGGTCCATTAAGGTCTGGAGAGAGACCGAATCAGCATTCACTAATTCTTTAAAAAAAAAAACCATGTTCTTTACATCTTGTCTAAACGCTAGTTTTTTTGGCATTTGGATCTCTTCATTACTGTTCTCTTAGTTGCAGTTTTTATAAATGATCTTCCAATCTCATTTTGCATCATAAGTTTCTTTCTAGACTATCTTCTATTTCTTACAGACATGTGGTTTTCATTGTTTTGGGGTTAATTTATATTTTCCTCTAAAGCGTGTCCATTTTTGTCGTGTTAAGGTCTCCTTGTCGACTACTTACTTAAAAAATAATCCAACTAAAATAAATAGATTACTTTAAAAATTTATGTCAGTCTAGCCACATTCTCAGACAAAAAAACTACCATATAGGGTTTATTGCATGCTAAAAAACTAATCTCTTTAATGAGGGTTAAGCTTTTAGATCAGACTTCCAATGTAATGCCCACTTCCCTTCGACACTAAATGAACCATGAGTATATTTTCCAAATTAATTATAATCGTAAACATGATTGTTTTGTTCTAGTTAGCATGCAAAATGAAAAAATGTGGACACCAGGATTTCTATTTGTTTTGGTTAAATTATTATTACCTTGACTTTATGTCGTATTGTAACACAGTGAAATACAGGATAACTTTTTTTTTTTGACTTGCTTGACACATAACATGACGCAACATGTCGTCACCAAGGATACAACTAACACTGTGAACAACTTGATACAAGGATGGCCATAAAGGCAGCACGGAAACGTTCACACCTATCAAGGACAATTTACTTTTCTTTTTGACAAGACAACATAGAAGTCCAATCACAGAACACACTTACAGTTAGGGCCAACCACAATGAGATATTCTTGAGGGTTATTTATTTTAAAAGGACATCTTGCAATTCTTAGCTTACGTTTTCAAGGAGGCTCAAGATATGATTCATACAATTCATCTTACCAAGCCAAGTTTATTCCTTTTGACACTGAGTAATTATCTTTAAATCTTCTCTATTATGACATTTATTTGCTTAATTCGTTTATCAAGAAAAAGGAGTATTTAAATTCCACAAGGCCATCTGCTCACCACTAACGCTACTAAGATTCGTTCTTGCCCACAAGACAACATGGTTTTAAGTTCAACACACTTAAGAGAAGAGATACAAGGTGCCTTGAAAAAGGGTTAGAGGGAGAAGGTCGAGATGAAACATCTTTAGGACCTCATTAGTTATTGCCAGTATTTAATTGAAGCTAGGGCTCTTAACCAGAATTATCAACAACTTTACTTAGGCTTCGCTAAAAGTATTAACAAGGAGTAAAAATTTACTTTCCAAATGGCGGTGAGAAAGATGGTGAGGTCTCCAATTTGTTTTCTCTGGCTTATTAAATCTTATCATCTTCAAACAACTAACAGTTCATTTCACCTTAGGGTCATTTTACAAATTTCACCATAAAAGGAATAATGTTCACTAGAGGAGCTAGGGTTATCATGTTATAAAGTTTACTTGCAATGATAGTCTTGCCCTTGTTTACTTAAAGAATTTCTTGCTCTCAAGTTGGTGACCCCTACGTTACTTTATTTGAATACAACTTTTAATTTAACTTCCAGAAGTATTAAACAATCCCATGTTAGTTTACTTATGACACTTTATTACTAAGTCATGGCAAGGTTTAACTCAAAATTTATTCTCAAGGCAAGGTTGTAGCAACACTCATTTACAAGAACAAAACAAGATTACATCAATTCTTAAAATACTGATACTCCAACAAAGTCACTCAACAACAATAACCAAATTTTCTTATAATTTCAATGATGGTCAAACAATACAAGGTTTCCAAAGTTCAGATGACAAAGTCCACAATACTTTATACTAAGACATTAATCCTCTTTTAAACTTTCCACTGGACGTTAACAATAGTTGAACAACATAAAAAGGTTTCGAGCAAAGGAACTTCTCAACTGAGGTTGATGACAAAAGTCTACAAATCTATCCCTCATCTACACGCAAAATCCATCTGCAGCAAATTTTCTACAAGAGTCAGTTCACGAGAACTGAGCAAGATAAGGCTACACAAAACCACCATAACTATTATCTAACAATATCACGAAAAGGAAGCACTTTATTACAAGAATTGGTTCAAACCTCTAAACACTATCAACACATCAAGTTATAATAAAGTCTTCATCATGCCAATCAAAGAAGGAGAAGACCTTGTACTTCAGTTAGGAGTAAAAGCAACGAAAGTATAGCAATCGTAAGAGAATGGCCCTTGGCCCTATAAGGAGAAAACAAACAATCTAGCAAAAAACAGAATTCCCATCAAGTAAGTAATTAAACAATAATTACAAGATTGAGATTTGATATATACACCAACCATCTAGAAATTTATCAAAGGTACCAAACGCATAGGCTAAAATAATATATTTCTAAAAGAACAAGAGTTGATCGGCCCAAGAAAGGGGAAACACGGGTTTCAAAAATTAACACAAAAAGCCATGTATAATGAGTTTCAAACCGGAAATCAAATAGAGTATACACACAACATAAGTTTCGAAGCGAAGGCAAAGTATACTAGTTTTGACCATTAACTACAAAGATTTACCAATCATCCAAGAAGGGTCAAAGTCTTACAGGCTAGTAGCAAACACGCGAGAGAAGAAGGGGGTTCCGTCCAACAAGAGTATACAATAATGTCATCAACAAATTTTTATAACACTAAAGATTTGCAAACCTCCACTACAATACTAATGTTTGGTTAATTTAAAATAAATTACCCATATCCCAAAACAACCATATTTTACGGCAACCCTTGGTAACACAGTCAACCGTCGCACAAATAGATACAAACATAATTTCTAAGTGACATTATCAAAACAAAACCTTCCGCTATGAATCCATAAGATTATCAAATGAAAGCTGAGTTTTTCCCGAAGATTAATCACATTTAAGGAAATTTCCATCACAAACTATTACGGTAATTACGTGCATAAAAACTGACCAATATTAATTAATAGCGTTAACATTACAAGGGAGAAAATAATGCAAGTTAGGAAAAATAGAAGAGCGCCATCAGCAATAATTCTGAGAGGGGGATTAGACCAAACTATTCTAGTGTCAACGAGGTACTGGATTCGCACAATGAAACCTCCAGCTTAGTTGATCCGAAAAGCTAGTTATGGTTCAAGTTGATAGGGATGGTCAAGGTACTTCTTGAGGATGGCCTTAAAAGCCTAGAAACAAGATGAAAGATAGTATAAGAGTCTAAACACGCGAGACGGAAAAACACATTGCACACAAACCTTTTCATTCTACCAATTTTAATACCAAAACTCTAAGCTGGCTAGCCCACGCATTGCTCACACAATCCTACAACCTTTCTTTCTCGATGCCAAAAGGTTATCAAAGGGACTTGCGAAGGAGCTAACAAAAAAAAACGTCAAAAGACAACTTGGGTGCTAGGGAGGAGCTTCATAGTTATCGTAACTTACTTCCGTGATATCGAAAATACTAGTTGATCAACATAATAACTTGCAACTCAATCGCAGAGAAGAATTAATACATAAACAAACAGACGAAGGTCTATCATTCGAGTAAGAGAAACATAACATTCAGAGGAGAGGGCACACGCATCCTTTCGACCCACATACTGTCAACGATAAAAGCTAAAACAAGAAGAAACAAGCAGAAAGGGAAATCTCCCATCATGACATCCAACTGACAAATCAATGCAAGGAAAAGTGGTTCGATTTCACAATAATTGTAAATATAATAGCAGTAGAAAGGTGTAGAAATATCTTGCCTTTTTCTCCAGATTCAGACAGGTCGTACAGACACCGCCGGACCAGCAAAGCAACCAGGTATTGAATTCCATTTTCTTCAAGCTGCGTTGGCAGTGTCTCAAACATCGACAATTCTTCAGTTGGCATAGGTAGGGTTCACGGCAGGTGCCTGGTCTAAAATACTTGCCAACATCCTCCCAACACCGCTCAAAAGTTAGCCCTAGAACCTCACAGGCCCCATTTTTCAATTGAAACATGACTTGATCCTTCGTCATGCATCTCCAACTATTGATTTCCATATGAGATTGATTGTTTATTTCTTGTAGGGACCTCCTTCATGGTGCTCTCATATTGAGGAGCAGCCCTAGTCTGAAACAAGTGATCTGAAGATGGCTTTATAACCAATATTTTCAGATCTCTTGGCCACAGACTCCATTTCTCAGATTTGCTTCTCACCTCAAAAACCCATTTGTCCCTAAGAATCAGCATCCTCAATTAAGGCTGACCAATTTTCACTAGAAGCTTCACATTTCAATCATTAATCAATTTTCATGTCAAAATCCTGATATCCATATGCTTCATTAGGATTACATCAAGTGGATCTGAACCATGTATGAGAATTGCTTCACAATGCACATGCTTTTCAAACCTTGACCCAAGGTGCAATGCATTCCACATAGACTTGCATGCCTGTGAGTGATCTTTCATATTAGCTGCCTGAGATCCTGAAGATTGCAGTCTCCTCAAAGCATGCCTTCAGGGGATCATACTTTGACAGAGACCGCAAGGATTTTTAAGCTGAGACACAAGACATAATGATTACATCAATGCTCCTGCTCTGAAAGGCATCTACTAGCAATGAATCCTCAAATAAACCTTTTCCTTCATCAGATTTGAGGACAACATCAAACTCTCGGTTTAAACATTAATGCAGCTGTAGCTTGAAGGTGTGATAATTCCAACAGAAAAATAGTTCTGCCTGCCAACTTAGTGACTCGTTGAAGAAGCTCATATAATTTGGATTCAAAGCAAATTGTGCTTTCATGAATATTCTGATATGAAACAGATACCATCTATGAGATTCTCTTCCATGAGTTACATCGTAAAATCAACAAGTAAGGTCTCAATAGAGAATCCATTGTTCCACTATGGAAATAAATTTCATCAGGTCTGCTGGTAACACCCTCACTGTCACATAATCGATTTTGAAGAATACAAACTCAAGTATCTTGTTCTGGATCTGAAAAATATTCAGACCTGCTACCTTCATCTCCCAAGACATTTTTCTCCAACATTGCATAGATCTCCTGAATGCTACTCCCCAACATCTGTTGTGTCTTCAACTTGAAAAGAGGACTTTGTGCTTCATGAATAATGTCCCAGCAAGATGAGTACTCAATGAGATCAATTCTCTTCCATGAGCCATCGTAAAAGGGCAAAAGGTCTCAAAGAGAATCATTCCGCAATAAACTTCATCAGGTCTGCTGGTAATACACCCTCACTGTCACATAGTCGATTTTGAATAATCAACTCAAACCATGACATTCTAAGGAAACCTGATCTACACTCAAGTCCCATGTCCAATTCAGACATCCCAGTCTGTCTACATGGAAAATTTCCATAAATGAAAATCCAACATAGAAGGATGAAAAACTTGCTTGTTGTTCTTCTAAAAAGGCTGCACATCGTTTAGCAACATTGGCTTACATCACTTGCAAAAACCCCTACAAACTAGAGATCAACAAAGGGTTCTTCCTGATACTGCAGATGTCACAAGTGATGCATCTGGCTAGGATTCAAAATTTTGCAGAGCTGTGACAACTAGATCAAGCTAGATGCTAAGCAAAATTCTAACCCAGCATGGTGGTTAAATAGCCTGTGACCAGCTTCATCTGCATGAACCACATAATGGTGAGTACTTTGCCTCATACAGGTCAAGAAACAAAGACGGTTGGAGATTCAAGTAAAATGCATCCAAGAACATCAAGACAGGTCAAAAACTCAAACAATCCAAACTTGTTAACCATGAATAACAGCTTGTGCTTCAACGGTTCAGAAAATGAAAAGGGCAACATGTCAACCAAAAGGGATGCGCCCTACAAAATTTTTCAAACTTCGAGCCGACATGAAACAAAAAACTCCAACACAAATTGAAGGCTTCTGATATCGGCCTGAATGGTAGGAATCAATTCACCTTTAAATCTCTGGGGGTAAAACCACCTGCTACGCACAAGCCTGGAGAACCAAAGGAAAAAAGAAGTTTCAAAAATGCTAGGTATGACAAGGCGGCAACAACGTCACAAAGGAGACCCTCTAGACAGGAAGGTCCTAGGAGAATTCCAGATTTAGGTCAACAAAAACATGCCTCACATAGATTTTGATAAGTGGTTGATAGCAATCAACAATAAGATATGGTGACGTCGCCACTCCATTGGCTTAAACCAGCCAAGGATTACAAACGTCCTAATTTGCAGCAATGCAGGAACTTAACAGGGGAGTGACAAACAAAAATAAGAAGGACAGGCCAACATTTAACAACAGGCATAACGAAAGAATCCACCCACTCTCAAGAAAGTAATAATAAAATACAATAGATCAATAAGGAGTAGGGGTCATGCAAAATAGAAAACACGGGACATTGCTACTCATTTTACAGCATGAAGAGGGAGATCAATTATTAGTTCATGTGACCAAATCGAAACACCAATGATTTTGAAGGCACAATGACTCCATGCTTAGCACTCGATCGCCAAAAAGGAAACAGGTGTAAAGGAGAACAGGGCATTACATTCTCCTCCCCTTAAGAAAGCATCGTCCTCGATGCGACATAACACAGAGGAAAGAAATGGTTCGCAACCAAGAACAGGTAAAGGAGAAAGTACACCCTATGGTTTAAAATTTTAGTTGATTAAAGTATGGCCACAAGGTAGCCTTAGGAACATTTGGTAGAAATTTTAACTTTCAATGTTCTGTGAAGATTGGTAGTTCTTTCTTGTTCATCATTTCATTACTCTCTTTCCATTAGCATTATTCTTGGTTTAATTTCTTTTAAAATTTCATCTTTGAAGAGTTCTGGTTTATTCCTTGTTGTGGGTGCCCAACATGAACTGCTAACACAACACCCTATCAGGTTTAGAAGACACTTATAGATTCACAAGCACACAAGTATATACTTCATGATTGTATTACACCACAAAAGGTTACTCAGATACGGAATAGAATAGGCACAGTCCACATAACATAGTACTCGTCACACATCAATGACTGACATACAAAATACTCAAACAAAAGAGTACTACAATCCACCAGACATTTCCTCAATTTGCATCAATGAAAAATTCACATAACACCAAACCATGCTACAGGTACATAGTGTCCACAAGGGAATCAATGACATATCCACAACATCACAACACATATCCATCTGACATGAGTAACACATACATCAAAATACCACTACCAAAACATCACAATAACTCAACATATATCCTGAAACATCAACCATACAGACAAAATATCCCTCAAACTCTTATGCCTCCCTCAAACTCTTATGCCTCCCTCAAGTCTCTTATGCCTCCCTCAAACTCTTATGCCTCCCTCAAGTCTCTTATGCCTCCCTCAAACTCTTATGCCTCCCTCAAGGAGGCCGGTTGACCCTATGGTCCAAGACACATAGAGTTCGAACACTCCTAACCCAAGTGACATAATAACGCGTGGTTCAACAACCCGCTAGTTATATGTAACTCCTTGGGGCGTACCCCCATACAACGAAGCGGGTCCATAGGTCCAACCATTCCATGGTGCATCCCATGACCCTATTCCACACATCACGACAATAGAACCAGCACAACAATCCAATCAAAGTGCCAAGTGGCAAAGTACAAGCCTTGGGCAAGGCGGTAAAAATTCCAAATTTAAAAGAAGACCCAAAATCAAGCAAAATAAATGGCCAAATAGCCATAGTTAGTATCAAAATCCCCATGTTAGTGCCACAAACCAAGGAAATGCCCAAAATTGTAAAGCATGGCAATCAAGAAAAGCTGCTGGTCCTTACAAAATAAAGTAAAAAGCTCAATTTACGAATAAAATCAACTTATAATAATGTCACATTACGATAACTGTGTGGCCTTATCTAGCCACCAAGGGGTACTCAACGAGTTGCTAGCACTCGGAACATCGAGCCTCAGCTCGTAAAATACATATCAATAATACAACTGTCATCACCTCCATCTGAATCATCCCGCCACCACTTCGACAAGGCTAAACATAGTCATAGTTGCACTTAGGTTGCATACATACAACCACATAGGGAGAGAGGAAAGAATCACATGTTATCTACTAAACCGAGTTTTGGCTCAAGTTATTGACCCATGGTACACCATTCCTCACTCTCAACATACACTTCTACCGATTACCCTCAGGGTCGGTTAGCGTAAGGTTCACAACATAACATACAACAACATCACTAACATAATGGTGGCACACACATAACTACCATAACGTCTTACATATGGTACATATACAGGGTAGATCACGATCATACATTCACTGAGTGTAACACATCACTTTACCACATTCTGCACCCAAAGTGCAATCACCATACGATAGGGTTCATACACTCACCGTATGACCCAAAATCACAACATGAAGCATTACATATTTGCACAAATCATACATACGATGAACATAGTACATCACAACATAACATCCATTGCTACATAACAAGGTGGTACACACATTTCTTCAAAACATGGTAAAAACATCATGATACAACTCATTTCTTTTAACATCAATCTAGTCATACAACACATTGATACACCTACATATCACAATATGTCACAATGCTCCAACACTATGTCATCCACATTATAATTCTTTTCACACATCACAAACAGTAATTCACACGTGAACTCTTCATAGAATCCACAAGAAGGAGAGAGAATACTCCCATCCCCAACATATCAACATGATCACAAACATGCACAAAGTGACATACACATCACGTGCGTTCACAATATCACAATTACGACATGGATCACATCACGTTTAAAGCACATTACTCTTCCAATATCTACCACCATCATGCAACATCATCATCATCATGCAGTATCATCATGTAACACCACCACCACCATGTAACATCATCATATAACACCAATCCGGCCCATAGGTTCGAGAGCATGAACCTATGCTCTGATACCAAGTGTAACGACCCAAAAATCCACACACGAACAACACAGTGAAATACAGGATAACTTTTTTTTTTGACTTGCTTGACACATAACATGACGCAACATGTCATCACCAAGGATACAACTAACACTGTGAACAACTTGATACAAGGATGGCCATAAAGGCAGCACGGAAACGTTCACACCTATCAAGGACAATTTACTTTTCTTTTTTTCTTTTTTCTTTTTGACAAGACAACATAGAAGTCCAACCACATGACACACTCTACAGTTAGGGCCAACCACAATGAGATATTCTTGAGGGTTATTTATTTTGATAAAAACATCTTGCAATTCTTAGCTTACATTTTCAAGGAGACTTCAGTATATGATTCAAACAATTCATCTTACCAAGTTAAATTTATTTCATTTCACTGTAGTAATTATCTTTAAATATTCTCTATTATGACCAATATTTGTTTTATATTCGTTTATCAAGAAAAGGGTTAATTTAATTCCACAAGGCCATCTATTCACACTTACGTTACTAGAACTCGTTCATGCCCATATGACAACATGGTTTTAAGTTCAACAACTTAAGAGAAAAGATACAAGGTACCTTGGAAAATGGTTAAAGGGAAGAAGGTCAAGATGAAACATCTTTAGGACCTCATTAGTTATTACTGAGTATTTAATTGGAGCTAGGGCTCTTATACGAATTATCAATGCTCTTACTTAGGATTTACTAAATGAGTATTACAAAGGAGTAAAAATTTACTTTCCAAATGGTTGAGAGACAGATTGGTGAGGTTCTCCAATTTGTTTTCTCTACTTATTAAATCTTATCATCTTCAAACAACTAACAATTGTTTCACCTTAGGATCATTTAAGAATTTCACCATAAAAAGGATAATGTTTGCTAGTGTAGCTAGGGATATCAAGTTATAAAATTTTTACTTCACAAAGGATGGTTTCATTTTGATCACTCATGGAATTATTTGATTTCAAGTAGATCACCTCTACATCTATTTGTTGAATATTTTGTTTAGGTTCTTTAAGGGTTAACCGACCCATTTTACTTTACTTATAAATTATTGTCGCTAAGTCTTAGAAAGATTTAACTTAACAATTTATTCTCAAGATCAAAGTTTTACAATACTCATATCAATGTAAAGATTGAATACCATTTCTCGCCAAGATAAGTTACCAGTTTACCTACAGAAGGACAAGACAACATCATCACGCAATTTCTAAACAACCCGAGGCAAGAGGTCTTCTAAACATGATAACATTTGCAAGTACTATTACAAAATTTACCTCACATTGGACATTTTTACAAGGAACTTCATAAATTGCATTGATGAAACCTTTACAACTCTTTCCTTTAATCTACTCGCATAATCCATCTGCACAAATACTAGCTAGAATCAGTTCGCGAGAACTGAGCATGTTAAGACTACCCATTGCAACAGTAAGCTAACATTTTATAATATCATGAAAGTAAAATTCTAAACTCAAGAATGGATCAAATCACAAACCACTAAACAATATGTTTCACAAGATGACGAGATATATACCAGCCAACAAGGAGGAATCCCAATATTCAAGTGAGAGAGATATTCCAAAGATAATCAAGGTGAGACCTTATTGGTGAAGACAACTAGGCTGAGAGTATTGAGATTTCAGTCATGTAATCCTATGGATTACGTGATTGAAATCTAACACCCAAACATCATTCTAATATTATTAACCAAAAAGGGTAAAGATCAGTCAAATGACTTAACATATTCAAAAAATTGATTGGTAACAAGACTGCATTTAACACATCCTTGTTTTAGGGAAGAATTAGGCCCCAACCATATATGAACACAAATCGGATTAAAAGATTAAAGTTAACTTCACTCGAGGCGAACTAAAGTATAAACCATTAACATACATATATAATACTCAACAACACAAAACTAAATCTGAAGATTCAAAATGCCAAGTAATTCTCACCGAACCTAATTATTTTTCTTCAAGAAGTTAAATAAATTAGATTCTATCCAACTAAATTACTTTAATTCAACTACTATAGTTGGATTACACAAGCAAGGATCAAGATTCAAGAAGAGGTCTTTTCACCAAAGGTTGTTATTATCTTACATCACATAAACATTAATAAACCCGTAATCCACCACTCATATGATCATTGTAAGAGTTAAGGACTTAGCTCCCTAAAATATGTAACTGAGTCGATTCCTACCTTTTCCATTTTTCATACAAGTCTAACCCAATTTTTTCAAAAACCAACCATTATATTTTCATACATGCCTCAGTCCACACTTACTCAGAAAGTCCCTACCTGAATTATTGAAGGTTTGCTAAGCTACAAAATGGATTTTAATAGAAACCAATTTCATTCGATACTTTGAATTTAAACAAGAAAGGGATAGTTTCTGTTGAAAAATAAGTGAATCGACCAAGATCCTCTACCGTGACCCAACTAGAGTCACCAATCACAAGGTTACAGTCAGCGAAGGAGGAATACAAGCAAAATACTCTTCCTACGAACTAAGCCTTCTCTTCCATCTCTAAAACAACATATGAATAGCTTGGGCATACCCATCTATTTCACGACTGTCTACTCGACCTATCCACATAGTCGCTCCAAAGAAAACATCTGCTACTACAGAGTTTGATTGAACTCTTTTATCTTATGATACAGTGCCTCACGTCATAGGATCTGCATTGAGCAGTCAATATTCCACTCACGTAGGCCTCTAAGAAAACATCATGCTCACTATGCGAGGTCTACACACAGATTCAGCCCAAGAAAAGCTTTTACCAGACAAGAAAAAATAAAACATTAAACAAGCCTAAAACTGGCCATGAGTCAACAAATCTACAAATATCCACTAATGTTATTCATGGCTCAAGTTTATAACTGCTACTGCTGGTTTAGAAATCGAACTCAACGGGCCATTGTTCACTATCGTCTCTCTAAATGTCACCTGAATTTTAAGAATTAAGCAGGAAAGCACCCCGGTTAAAGATCTAACACCCCACGGTATAAACTTCAACCATTCTTTTTGCTATCACTTGGAAATAGCAGTTACTCTTTTATTTCGAAAGAAAAACGAGGCAGAAAGGAATGTATACAGGCTGTCACAGTTTGCTATACCCAGGGTATGAAAAACAAACAACTCCCAACAGTCCTTCCTTTTCCTTCAATCAGGGTCAATTCACAAGGAAAAGCAGAAGCCCATTCTAAATGCCATAACAGACAAAAGAAAATAGAAGGAAATTCAATTCATGACATAATAAAAGGGTAGCAGAAGATTACAAGGGCAGGTTTAACATGCCTGGTTTAAAATGCCATCTCTATATGCATATGATTGTTTCAATGCCACTGCTTGCCCTTAACCCAAAGTGCTCTGCAAGCTCGTGCTAGCACCACATTCACGCGGTGAAAAACAGCTACAACCCAACCCCATGATTTGAAGCTCAGACACAAGACATAATGATAACATCACACTCCTGGATCTGAAAGGCATCAACCGAAATGATAGATAAACCTTTTTCTTCATCAAATTTGGGGTCAACATAAAAAATGTGGTAGTTCCAAAAAGAAGAGCTGTTGCTTCCAGGGTGTGATACTTCGCCAGCAGAATTTCTGTATGATATTGCCATTTTGGCGACTCGCTAAACAAACTTCAATCTTGGATTTCAAAGCATATTGTGTATTGATAAAAATTCTGATATCAGACTTGTTCGGCATATATGGATGCCTTCTCTTCCATAGGTTTCATAGTACAACTTTGATATTGTAATCAAACTAGCATCTAATGTTTCAGAAAACTCTTGCTTAGTTAGTCCAATTTGATGAGGTCTTCTGTTGCAAAGGTACGTTTGACCTCCCACAAAAAGGCATTTCTGGAGATAGAAACTCAGTGCATGCTCTGGATCTGAAAAAAAATATCCTACTACCTTCATCTCCCAAGACATTTTCATCCAACATTAGCAATAGATCTGTCTTCTCAGGCCAAACTGTGGGTGTGATCTGTCACCTGAAGATGTGAATTCTAGTCTATTTTCCATGCGATAAACATCATTGAAAGGGTTTGAGAACTGCTATCTTTCCTATCATTCATTGTGTGCCAGAACCCTCATAACTTGCAAATGAAACTGTCATAACCGAGGAGACATGCACGAGCGGAATGCCGATTAATATAGTAGCATCAACAAATATTTTAACAGAAAAACCAGGCCTTAACAATAGCTTCTAAAGTTTCCTGTGATCTTCTTTCTTACAAATCATATCAGGACCACACTGATATGTGTCTCCAAGGCATTTCTTCAACAAACCCAGGCCATTCATGTCACTGGCCACCCTGTCACCCTGGTACAATGAACCAGAAATACATGCAGCTGTATAGTATTGCGTTCACTAGCTAAAAATGTGAAACTGTCAAGCTTATATGGATCGATGCATTCTAACATACCATGTTCATATCATTATACCCATTGGAACAGTAAACTTATATTTATAAATGAAAAGTGGCAATTCTACACTATATCAACTATAACGTGAAGAGTAGTGCATCTCGTTCTTCAGGGTCATACAAAGACTTAGACTACCTCGGACTCTTGGCAAGAAAGTTGTTACATGCAACTGATGCACGACTATGGTATGCGTGCAGATATGGGAGAGAGGCATTAGGATCAAAAAAATACGGATTTCCTTGATGATCACCCTGCGGCAGCTGGGTCGAAACACCCATAACTCTCACTGGTAAAGAAGTGACTGATATTCTGCAGATCACCAGTTTCCTTCTCTGACAATGTAAAGATTGGAGGCAACGTCAAAGGGTCGAGCTCACTACTTAAAGTCCTCACGGTGCACTTGATCATATCAGAACTTCCCTTTTCAATGCTTCTGAACTGCAAATGCACTTGCAATTCGAAGCCTGTGTATAACCTGATTGCTTGGAATTCCACACCCACTCCTTGCAACGATGCCCTGCATCTTAACCTTCATTTCACCATCAATGGATCCACTGTCCAGAACACATCTGTAGCAATTCATCTGTTGCAGCATTTGGTATGGAGTGCGCAATAAGCATTCATGGTTTTGGGTATTGAAAGACAATAGGTAGACCACGTGACAGCAGATTGAAAGTCAATCTTTTAATAAATGGGCCAACTGTGTGGCCACCAACCAGGAATTTGAACACGCCAAAAGGTGCAGGGGGGTCTTTCAATGCCAGGTAGGAGACAAACACACGGAAGATAAAAAACATTGAAAGCCAAACTTCTGCGGCCTTGCCAAGGAAAGGCATACGGTGGGTGGTTAGAAAACAAATCCAGTTAACCATTTCCTTCCACCAACATATGCCAAACGTGGCACAAAGGAATCAAAAGGGAGAGACATTATGGTAGGTTGTCATACATAAAAATCTATATTTATTTATTAGTAATTCTAAAACTCATTCTAAGGATTGCGGGATCGAGTCGACCCAGGAGGACAACAATGTAGTTCACGTAATTCATGGATCTATCCTGTATGCATAATGCCACGGTGGGAGGAAAGGCAATGGACGCACCACAAAACCTACTCTTCCTCATTTAAGAATTGCAACGAGGCATCGATCAGCAGTCAAGGAGCGACAAACAAATCAAAAGGATAGTTTAACGATAACAGAGGATGATATCGATAACAATCGATATAAAGAAGGTAATAATAAAATACAATCGTTGATCGATAATACAATCATAATGTCATTATTATTATTATTATCATTATTATCATTTTACAGCTTGTAAAATAATTATCAATTATAGTCATAATGGTCAGCAATCGAGGTCGACGAAGGCACAACGACACTCCATGCTTAGCACTCGATCGCCACAGGATGAATAGGTGTAACGTAGAACAGGGCATTACACATTAGTTGCTGCCATGGATGTTTTTTGAACACATCAATTCTCCAAAAATAATTTGGCCCCGTGTTAGCTTTATGCAACTGCTTTTGTCACACTCCACATTTCTTCCTGCCATTCTTTTTCGAAAACACCCACAATTTCTTGAAGCTGCAACACATTCATATACTTACAAAACCTATTTATCATCTTCAAACCACACACCCGCTGCTGCAAATTATCACCATTATGAAGTATCTCACCAGCTTCCTTTAGCAAGTTTCCCACGTGGGGTTTCATATTCAAGCCATTATTCTTTGCAGGTAGCAACAAGTTTAATGTTTGATTCTCTTCGTGCGGTGAGAATTGTTAAGACTAAAACAACATCAACAAGCATCCCAATTTTAAATTTTTATGGGACCATACTGAAAACGCTTTTAAGCAAATTTAATAAACATTGTAAGCATAGGTTCCTTGTTCGAGTCTTCTCTTGGCTATAAAATAAAGCTCCCGATTTCAAGTTTCTCTTCAATTACTTCAAGAGCTTAACCTGTACCAAGTTATGAGGGCTCCAGGAGATAATGTCCGCGACCTTATTCATATGAATTGAAATTTGGTCAATATACACTCCCTTGGAGGATTTTGATTGGTTCAAAAAGAGAAGATGTCTAGCTGAAATCTTAGCCCCTGTCTTAGTAAGAACCAGATCTAGTTTTGATAGAAAGTCCGCAAACTAGAAAGCATCAGGGGAAGTCCTCCTCCAAGGATACTTCAACACCAATAAGGGAAGCATTGACAACCCAGTTTAGAAAGAACCGTATGCAACTCCTCTGTCTCCTCACTCACTAAAGTCCACATCCTCCACTCCCTTCCTCATACCACTCAAGTAATATGAGAAGAAAGTCAATAGGTTAAGACGGGGCTGTTGAAAGAGATCCCACAATGAAGCATTCATGAATTGCCCTCATTACCAGAGAACATTTTTTTTCTTAGTGAAAGTGGAAGAGAGTGAGGTGCCCGCCCCCATACAAAAAAAAAAAAAAAAAAATCAAAAAAATTTTGGCTCTAGAATCCCCATAGATAAAGACAAAGAAGTCCAGAGCACTTAACTTCCAAACACCATTGATTCCCCCGTACCAGAAACCCCGAGCGCTCCACTCATATCTCAACTAGAGGCAACAATAGTGCACACTTTGGGTGCCATAAGTTCCCTTTCTCTCTGCCCTCTCGCCTCACCTTCCTCTTCCTCCTCCTCTTTTGCATGGGTACAGCCTTTGTTGATAGTAGTTAAGGAAGTCTTCCTCCCGATCTCGGGACCACCCTTTTATGCATTGGCATCCTTATGAGGCACTACTCCTCCTACTCCCGCCAAAAGGCCATGACTCCCTCAAGAAATATTATTTTGATGCTCAAGGGCCAGCAGTTCTTAGAGATAGCCAGCCTAAAGTAAGAAAGTTGGAGGGCAATTTTTGGAAAACATCTGATCTAAGAGCTCGTCAACGATCCCATGGGAGAGTCCACTCCTGAAGGTGAGATCCACAATCTTCAGGAAATAGTCACCAGGGTCATGGGAGGGCTGGAGAACGGGCACAAACCATAGAGCCGCTGGAGGAGCAGGCTTAGGTTCTTACGGTTTTTATCAGATCGTTGTACAAGGATAAATTTTTAGATCCTACTCCCTGACTAGTCTTCCACCACCTGTGATCTCAGCCAGATGAAGTTCGCAGAGTATCAAATACATACTAGATAGTCTATCTATGGAAGGGCTATGGAGCCATGGTAGATACATGCTCATTGTATGGTGAATTTTCATTGGTGAGCCTTCAAACTCATGAGAAGGTGGAAAAAGAATATCTGGCAACAGAAGCTCTCCTCCACTATTGTAAATATAGATAAAGATCTCAAACTCTGAGCAGCTGTATTAGACCTTCACCTCATGGGACAGACTGATGAGATATTTTAATGGCCAAGCAAAGTCTTCGAGTGTTGCAAAGATAACTTGTCAAAACATGGGTATACAGCGTGGAATGGAAAATCAAGGTTCTAGAAGAAGCTTTATGTAACGACCCTAAACATTCTCACACACTAACAATATAGTAAAAGACAGGATAATTTTTTTTGACTTGTTTCGACACATAACACGACACAACATGTCATCACAAAGTTATAACCAACTCTAGGAACCACTTGTTACGGGGATGACCACAAGGTCAGCACGGAAACGTTCACACCCAAAAGGATAATACATTTTATATTTTTTTTGACAAGACAACACATAAGTCCAACCATAGAACACTCTAACAAATAGGCCCAACCACAATGAGATATTCTTGAGGGTTATTTATCTTAAAAAGACATCTTGACAATTATAGCTGATGTTTTCAAGGAGGCTCAAGTATGATCATACAATTCATCTTACCAAGCTAAGGTTTTCTTTTTACACTAGTAATAATCTTTAAATCTCTCTATTTGGACATTTATGTGCTTATTAGATTATTTAATAAGAGGAGGTAATTTTTGGTAAGTTAATCCACAAGGCATCTATCCTCACTTATGCATACTAAAACTCGCCTCATAAACCTTATTACAAAGGATTCGCTTTCAACTATATCAAGAGAAGAAAGATTTACCAAGCCCCAAAAAAAAAAAAAAAAAAATGGTGTTAGGGAAAGAAGGTCGAAGTCGAATTATCTTTATTGAACCTCATAGTATTAACCGGTTTTTTTGAAGCTTGAGATTTATCGAAAATATTAATATTTTACTTAGGACTTCACTGGATTGTTTTACAAAAGAAAAAAATTTACCTGTCAAATGGTTGAGAGACAAGATTGCGTGGTTTCGAAACCGCTTCCTCCGACTTATTAAATTTATTATCTATATCAACTAACATTGTTTCCACCTTAGGATCATTCGAAGAATTCACCAAAAAGGATAATGTTCGCTAGTGTAGCTAGGGGATATCAAGTATAAAATTTACTTCACACAAGGATGGTTTCATTTTGATACTCATGGAATTATTTGAGTTCAAATAGATTCACCTCTACATTTATTTGTTGATATAAACATTATGTATTTTTTTAGTTCTTTAAGGGCTTAACCGACCCATTTTACTTTACTTATAATATTTTTGTCACCTCAGTCCTTAGAAAAGATTGAACTTGACAATTTATTCCAAGATCAAAGTTTTACAATACTTCCATATCATGTAAAGATTGAAACCATTTCTCACAAAGGTATAAGTTTACCAGTTACCTACAGAAGGACAAGAAAACATTATCAGAAATTTCAGGAACACCCAAGGCAAGAGGTCTTCTAAAATCCTTGCAAGCACTATACAAAATTTACTCACATTGGACATTTTTTACAAGGAAACTTCATAAATGCCTTGATGAAACCTTTAAAAATATCCTTTAATCTACCCATAATCCATTATGAATAAATATAGCTAGATCAGTTACGGAGAACGGAGGCATGTTAAGGCTACACATGCAACAGTAAGGAAACATATAACAATATCAAGAAAGGACATGTTCTATTCAAAAATGGAATTAAAAACACAACCCACAACTCCAAAAGTATTAGCAATGAATGAGAAAGAAATCTAACCAACCAACAAGGAGAAAGTCAAAAACCAGTTAAGAACAAAATCACATAAATCAAGGCAAGACCCTATGGGTTAGAAACAAGGGAATAGTCAAAGATGTTGATATTTCCTTCATGTATCCTATGGAGTACGTTGATTGGAATCCAATACTCAATCCATCCATCTAAAGAGGTCAAGAGGAGGACAAAACTACAATTATGGATCGTAGGCACAAAACAAACGACGTTATCCAAATCTCTAGGTGGAAGCTTCATAGTAATAGGGTTCGACGGCCCTAACAGAAAAACAACTATAGTTTCAGTTTTAACCAAGGAGTTTTACCACAACCTTCTTATAGGATGATTTCTTAAGTGGAACTAGTTAACAAACAAATCCACTCTTCCAAACAAAAAGCAACAAATGAGACACAAAAGGGCCTTTATTCTACCAAAAAACCTTATCCTAATCATTAACTTCTCACATAATATAAGGGAAAGGCTTAAACCCAAAAGTCATAATAATTTTATAGATTCCGCATGTCAAATAGTATTTTTTAAAAGAAAAATAAAAATTGATTCCTTAACAAAGCCACAAAAATGGGACTTTTATACCAAGTTCGCAAGAATAAGATATCGAGTTGAAAACAAAGGGATTCGATCACGGATGGGTAATACAAAGCAGCGATGCCATAGACTCAAAAAGACCTTACCAGAGTGACAAGCACAAAATACGAACCAACACACCATATCAATTATGGAAGGTTACCTAGTGCAGTCAGGCCTTAGAAGTTAGAAGAAGTTCTATGAGCTCCTTGCCAATGGTATAGAAGATGGAATTGAACCCGATCCATGGGGCTTATCAAGGAGGAACTGTTAGAAAAATATCAAACAGATGAATATAATAGCCCCTATTATATATCACTGTAAATCAATATCATCAATAGGACAAACGAGTCACGAGTCCAATACCATGGTTCACCTACAACTTTTGTTTAGTCCAGATATTAATAGCTGCTGCGACCCTTAATAAAATTTGTAGAGATTTCATTCCATAAAACTTACAATGTTTCCCCCCTACTTAATCAAACCGAGTTTGAACAGGAAGTAGGTATAGTTAATTCTCTCAACAGTGAGAGGTTCAAAAATAGATGTCAAGTTATTCATCCTCTAGAACTAGGTACAAAAGTCTCAAACCATGTACAGTTTAAAACAAGACCCTAATGCCATTTTCTAATTAACAGAAAGTAAGGAATGCCCCAAGGCTCTAGTCTTAAACAAGTTTTAGAACACAATGTCCACTATTAATGTACCTTTTACCCAAAATAGGAAGAGCCCTAAACAAGAAGAAAATGTATTTATTCAAACCAAATAGAGATATGAGGCTTAACCTTCCTTAGTAAGCCTTCAATTATTAAATACAACACATAATTCTTTTTAAAAGAGAGGTCAATAAGCAATGAAAATCTATAATGTGTCCTTCCCTACGAATAGACTGCTCACTCAATATTGCAGTAGCTCATTTGACAGAATATGAAATAGAGTAAGCTATGAAGAGAGGAAAAGATACTCCAAAACCACGAAATTGGAACGAGATTTTAGGAACAACCAACACAATCGGCAGTAGTGATATAAACCAACCACAAAAACCATTTTGCCCTAGGTGCATTCAGAGAAAGAAAATTCATTCAAGATACTTGAAAGAAGGTAGAAAAAACATTACAAGGAGTCGATTTACCACATTGCCTGATAGAATTCTTCCAATTCCAACAGAACGTCGACCAGGGGCTCAGGCCACACTAACAAACACAACCTCCACAACTTCTCCTTCCTCAGCCTACTGAAGGGTCCAAACTCTATTAACGACCATTGCTCGTGACTTCATTAAAAGCCAATTTTATAGTCCGTAGGTGCATCTCTGCCCATGTTCGGTCGGGTTGCATTGACACCGATATCATTCCCTCGTGGTTTATCTTTCTGGAGACACCCTATTCTCTTCCCAAAATGTGTGCCATTGATCCCTAGGTTTCTCAGAAGTAGATCCAAAATCCTCCGAACCCACCACTCCAAAGTAGCCCTAGATAGAACTTCTGTAGCCCATTTTTGGCAATTGAACTTGGATCCTCGCATTTTCATCCAAACACCTCCACATCTCCATATGCATCTGATGTTTCGGAATGGCAACTCCTAACCTTGGTGCTCTCATATTAGGAGCGCCCTAGTTCTGAGATTTGAAGCAAAAGAAGATGCTTATTAACCAAAAAAATATTAAGGTTGACCAGTCACTTAGATTGCTTCAATGCAGCTGATTTGTCTTACCCAAGTGCTCTGCGAGCTCGTGCTAGTGCAACATTCATGCAGCGAATATCAGCTACAAAAGCCAACCCCATGATTTGGAAGATCGGACACAAGAAATAATGGATTACATCATGTCCTGGCTCTGAAAGGCATCTACCGTAATGATTAATATAAACCTTTTCCTTCATCAGATTTGAGGACAACATCAACTCTCGGTTGTGCAAACATTGCAGCTATAGCTTTGTAAGGTGTTCCGATTAATTCCAATGAAACCTTTATCCTGCCAACTTAGTGGACTCATTGAAGAAGCTCATATAATTGACAAAGCAAATTGGCTTTCCTGAATATTCTGATATGAAACAGATCCACGCCTTATGAGATCTCTTCCATGAGTAATCGTAAAAAGTAACGGTCTAAATAAGAGAATCTCTGTAATAAATGCCATCGGTCTCCTGGTAACACTCTCACTGTCACAAGTCAATTCTTGATAAACATATTTGAAGGAGAAACCCAATCTGAGGATGCATTGATACAGAACAAGACAGGAAAACAACATAGTTGGACAACCTACTTGCTGGAAGAGATCATAGAGGCTTCAGCCCATGCCTGCAAACATGCCGTGACCCACATCACGCCAACTCCTATTGCAGCTGGTGATGTGATCCCCGACAAGAAACACACTGCAGAGCACCCAAGGAAGTGGAGGAAAACAGATTGACTCACTCAATGGTAGCTGCTGGGCCAGGCAAAAGGAAACACGCCTCTTTTTTCACCAAAAACGCCTCAAGAAAAACAACAAATTAAAAACCACGTCCAAACCTTTTCGTTAAAAAAGGCCCTCCCTCCACGGGTTAGAGCAGAAGAAAAGAGAAGAAATAGGCACGTGAGGAAGGAAAGATTTGGATCACGTTGCACAGGAGGGGGGAAAAACGCAGCAATGACAAGAGATAGGTAAAAACCACCGTATTCTTCCAGCGGTCCACGCCCCCCTCTTCAACAGGGGACAGTCTGACAAGATCTGATCCCAACCAGTCCACGTGACTACACAAAACAATAAAACTCCATCCGTTCTCCTCATGCGGGCTTAGTATGGAGGCGAGGGAAAGCGGGAAGGGCCGGACCAGGAGGAAACCAGGGAGGAAAACGCATGCAGGAGTTTGCTGGCCTTCTCTGCACCATGCAAACGGAAAGAAGAAAAAAAACACCCCTCACACCCTTTACATCACTAGCATCCACGTCAACAAGACTGACGCCCATAGCATCAAATGAAAAGATCAAAAAGAGATCCGGGTGAAGAAAAAACAGGGCCTCCACCGACTCCATCTCCCTCAATGCAGGTAGGGAATAGGGAAAAGTGGATAATCATAATAGTCTGCAGGTTGGGTGGATGGGAGGGGACCAATTGCATCCACGTTCAAACAACCCCTGCGAAGGACCTGGTTTGGCCAAGGTGGCAGTGGAGGGCAGGTGGCAAGAAGAAGGAAGAAACTGAAGTTAATGCCCAACGGGGCATACATTCTCCTCCCCTAAAGAAAGCATCGTCCTCGATCAACATAACACAAAGAAAAAGAAATGTACGCAAACAAGGAATTGAAAGAAGTAAAAACAACACCCTTGGTTTAAAATTTTAGTCGATAAGCCATGGGCCATAGGGTAGCCTTAGGAACATTTGGTGAATTTAACTTTCAATGTTCTGTGAAGATTGCAGTTCTTCTTGTTCATCATTTCATAGTCTCTTTCCATTATTTATTTTAGTTTTACGTTTCTTTTCAAAAATATCATCATTGAAGAGTTTATTTATCCTTATTGTGGGTGCCAAACATTGAAACTGCTAACAAAACACCCCTATCAGGGTCACAAGACCCTCCACTAGATTATAAGCACATAAGTATTACTTCAAGATTGTTATTCAACCAAAAAGGTACTCAAATCCGGAATTTTGGAATAGCACAGTCCACATCAATAGTACTCGACACACATCAATGCCTAAACATACCAAATACTCAAACAAAGAGTACTAACAACCCACCAGACATTTCCTCCATTTGCATCGATGAAAGAAATTAACATAACACCAAAAACAATGCTAAATGACATAGGTCCACAAGGGAATCAGAGACTATCCAAACATCCAAACACATATCCATCTGACATGAGTAAAACATAAATCAAAAGACCACTACCAAAACATCAAAAATAACTAACATAGATCCCGAAATCAACCATACACCAAAATCATATGGCTCCCTCACTTTATGCCTCCCTTAAGGAGGCCAGGTTGACCCTATGGCCCAAGACCATGTAAGAGTTCAAAACTTTAACCCAAGTGAAATAATAAACGTGGTTCAACAACCTGTTAGTAATGTAATCCTTGGGGCATACCCCCATTACAAACAAGTGGGTCCCATAGTCACACCAATCCATGGTGATCTATTGACCCTATTCCACACATCACGACAATAGAACCAGCAGGCCCTGAACAATCAATCCAAATGCCAAAGTGGCAAAGTACAAGCCTTGGGCCAAGTGGTAAAAGTTCCAAATTTAAAAGAAGACCCAAAATCAAGCAAAATTAAATGGTCAAAAAGACCATAGTTAGTATCAAAATCCCACATGTTAGTGCCACAAACCAAGGAATGCCCCAAATTGTAACGCAGTGGCAATCAAGAGAAAAGTTGCTGGCGTTCCTACAAAATAAGTAAAAAAGTTCCCCCCCAATTTACGATAAAATCAAATTATATTAAGTCACTTACGATAACTGTTGTGGCCTATCTAGCCACCAAGGGTACTCAACGAGTTGCTAGCACTCGGAACATCGAGGCCTAAGCTTGTAAATAAATATCAAATACAACTGTCATCATCCAATCAGAAATCATCTCGCCCAACTTCAACAAGGGATCAACATACTAAAAATAAGATAGGTTGAACTATATGACTACCATAACAGGAGAGAGAAAGAAGGTACAAGCACCATCTACTGAGCCTAAGGGTGTCTGCGAAACACAATATGCATGACAAACGTTGAGTAGGATGCCAAACAAATACCAAGACGAACAAAAGTGGGTTTTCAGCCTATGTAAGGCTCTCCACTTCCTATCTCGTACTCGGCTCGAGTGACTAGTCAATGGTACACATTTTCTCACTCATACAGACACAGTTTACCGATTTCCCAGGGTCGGTTGTGTAGGCTCACAAACTAACATATAAAACTACATCAATTACACCCCTGGTGGTTACACACATAGCTACCATAACGTCTCTGTATGGTATGTTATATCGGGTAGATCACAATCATACTCCCTCAGGGTGTAATTACATCCACTTAACCACATTCTGCACCCAAAGATGCAATCACTACACAAAGGGTTCATAGCGCTCACTGTAGCCCTATATTCACAAAATGAACAGTGAACTATTACACCCAATTTATACATATGAGAACATAAAACATCCCACAACATAAACATTAATTGCTTCATAACAAGGTGATACATGCATTTCTTTAAAACATGGTTTAAAACATCATGATATAACTCATTTGCTTACTAACTATTCATACAACACATTGATACACTACATATCACAAGATGTCACAATGTTCCACCACTCGTCATCCACATTAGGAATATTGTCCCACGCACCCAATAGTAATTCACACGTGAAATCTCATAGAATCCACAAGAAGGGAGAGAATACTCCCATGGCCCCAGCACATCAATATGACAACAAATACGCACTGAGTGACTACCATCACGTGCGTTCACAATATACAATTACGAATAATCACATCACGCTTATACACATTACTCTTCCAATTAGAAATCATCATCATGCAATTACCATCATCTTCATCGAAAACAATATTCATGTAACACCATCACCATCATTGTAACTCCACCTTACAACACCAATCCGGCCCATAGGTTTGAGAGCATGAACCTATGATCTGATACCAAGTGTAAACGGACCTAAAATTCTCACACATTGCACCACACAGTTATAAAAGACAGGATAATTTTTTTTTTTCACTGTCGACACATAAACACGACACAAATGTAGTCTTGAAAATAGGTTAAAACACCAACTCTAGAACCCACTTGTTACGGGCGATGGAATGACCACAAGGTCAGCAGGAAACATTCACACCCAAAAGGAGGGATAATACATTTTTTGATTTTTATTTTACAAGACAACAGAAAAGTCCACCACAAAACACATCTAAAATAGGGCCAACCACAATGAGATATTCTTGAGGGTATTTACTAAATAAAAGACATCTGTAATTATATAGCTTCGTTTCAAGGAAAGGAGCGCTCAAGATATGATTCATTACAATTATCTACAAGCTAAGTTTTATTCTTTGACACTGAGAATATCTTGAAATATTCCTATTTTGACATTATTTGCTTAATCGTTTATTTAAAAAAGGAGGTAATTAATTCCACA